>JBBPBX010030611.1:0-22696 GCA_038048925.1 Garcialebias charrua
AAATGGAATTCATTATTATTATTATTATTATTATTAAATAATTCACTTGATGGGTGACAGTACAGTAATGTTTTCTTGTTATAATTCTTAGTACAATTCTTTTCTGCAAAATAAAAATAGGCATTGTGATTGATTTACATTCCCCAAACATTAACACAATAAATCAAATGTGGCATAATAATTGTATCATACAACAAATACAGTACAGTGCTTTGTCGTTTAGTAGATATAACTATAAAATATTGCAATAGATTTAGAAATAGTGGTGTTTGATAAGAATTATTATTATGCAACTTCAGCTTTTCAGTGTAACTTGTGTTACATAACAACAAAGAATGACAAATACTTAAATTTGAGCCTTTATGTCAATCATTAATGATAAAGTACTAACATTTAACTCCATCACATCATCAAGGCATCTGATGAGCAAATCGTTCACCTTAAGAAACATTTACACCACTGCCACGGGAATTTACTTTTAGCTTTGTCGGTACAAAGAAGAGCTAACTTCGACTTTATTTGTTAAAATGCTACATAAAACGAGAGTTATCGTCGCTGCAGCTCCCAGTGAGCTAACTCGGCTGAAAGCTTCAAAGTCGAGCAGCTCGGCTAACGTTAGCAGCTGCAACATCTGTCATGGTCCAGCTGTTGTTGCGGAAATAGGCGTGATGCTAGTACGTATCGCTTCAGAACCGCTGAAGACGTGTACCTGAAGTCTTACCTTGTTAAGTTACTGTGGTCTACAAATCAGAATTCACAGCTTTCCTCCTCCGGCTAGCTGTCAGACGAACGGGGAACCGAGTGGGAACCGTTGTTGTGATGACGGTGTTGTGCTGAAAAATGGCACTCCCGTCACGGGAAGCTCACTCGTGCTCATTAAAAAAAAAAGAGGAAATGGCTCGAGTTCACCTGTATCTATTGAAAACTCGTACAAATGTTCTATTTTTATACGTATAAAGCGGGTATACCTGGAAACAAGCACGGCGAAACGCGTTTCCCCGCGAGCAGGATGCGTTCGACGGCGGGGTTGCTTTTTTCAGCACAACACCACCAACCGAGCTAACCGCCCCAGGTCGCGCACGGCACGCTTCACCTGAAATAAACGTTAAAAGCACGTGTTCAAGGGAGAAGTGCGCTTAAAAAAAAATACACGTATTTCACCCAGGCGTGCACCACCCATTGCGCTTTTCTCTTCGTTTATCAAACGACTTAAAACACTAAACATGTCGTGGTTCTTGATTCAAACATTTAATGGCCAAGTCCGCCCCCTGTTGGCGACCATTAGAAATGCGCTCCCTGAAATTAACAGTTGTCAATTATACTCCCCCTCCCCAATTTATTAAAACTAAAAAAAAATAAAGCAACATCTTACTTTCATCAGCCCATCTGCCTTTAATATAACAGTTTACTGGTTTACATAACTTAAACCAGTACCACTGCGGTAGTTGGTCGGCGCTGCAGTCGTGTAATCCTGAAGTCGCAGGTTCGAGCCTTGGTTGCGCCAGATGTTTCCGGTGCAAAATCTTTCATGCCGTTTTGCTTGTCCGACGAAAGGAGCAGCTAAAATAAACTTACATGAACCAGTAGAAAAGTAGCCAACCAGCTGTCTTTACACACAGCATGTACAGATTTGACACTAGAATTTTCCACATCTATTTGACTATATGTATTATAGTAGTGATGGGCAAATGATAAGAGGCTTCAGATATTCTGTCACTCTTCATGAAGCAATCGGTTTTAAAGATTTTACTGCTTTGGTGCTTCGCATGCGATGCATCATTTATTCCCTAAATAAAATGAAGAGTTGGAAAGAGATAGAAGCTTGGAAAGTAAATTAAATGTAGTAAACTGCCTTCAAAGGTTTGAGATATATTTGATCATATTCCACCAAAGTGTTTTCTGGGGATCTGCAATTGATGAGTTAATAATAGAACTGTATTTTACTACTAAGTGGGTCTCAAAATTGCAACTACATTTGTAGGCGTTTGCACTGCGCACAGATGTTTTACAGAAACATCCACGCTGAGGCACACTTGCTATACATTTTCAAAACCAGCTTTAACAAATAACTTTGTTGTACTTCCAAATTTATATTAAAAACAATGCGATAATGCAGAGGTTAATCATTATTTTTGAACAAATTAACAAAACATACACTTGACCAGTCTTTTTTAAACTTTATTTGCAGACACTGGATTGAAAGAGAGCGCTGTGAGGTTGTTGTGGCTCCAGCCTTGAAGCTTTTTCTGCACAATTGCAAGAAAAGCCTCAGTGCTTCATGAGGCGTCACATACCCATAACTAATTAGATCAGATGAAAATGGTACATAGTTTCAAAAGTCAACTCTTTAGTTGTCCTATATAAAAACCATAAAAGCAACAGTATTATAAACAACTTTTAGACCTGTGCTTCAGGGACATAATGACAAAGTATAATAGTTTTACAAGACTAAAAGTGAGTCAAGGAGAGGATAAGAAACATTAAACTGAAATATGTTTATTTCCGTACAAAACACAATTGAAGTGATAAAAACCGCAAAGCACAAGATTGCAAAAGAATACCAAACAATTTTGAATCCAAAGATGACGAAATTAAACAAAGACTGAAGAGGAAAGTTAGAAAGTTATCGCCTCTTTTGGAAAATGTTGCCTCTTCCCATCCCACCACGGCCTCGCCCTCTTGCAGCCACTGTAGACAGACAAAACATTTGATGAAAGTCAAACTCCAATGCAGGTCTCTCATTCCCCAAATCAACCCATCCCAACCCTGACTGAAGCTTTAAAAATGAAGTATCCCGAGCATCTTTACATCAAACTCCTGGTTCCTTGTGGAATTAGAGGATAAGGTGTACAAAAAGACAAAACTGTTTCACAGTTGTACAAATGCTTCCACTCACCTTGTGCTTTAAGAATAGCTGCCTTGCCTCTTCCTGCTCCAGAGCCCTGGTTTTTGTTCTTCATACTCTTTAGCATAGGAGCATTCTTTAACATATCGGGTAGGATCAGAAAGCGGATTTTGCTGCCACGAATGTAGACCTGTTCCAACTGTGCAACTCGGCCATCACGGTGAGTCACTGTGATATTGGACATCTGTGGAAACAAAATGTATATATAAATGAATATAACTTTCACGCACGAACAAATCATAGATTGAAAGAGTATTTCTTTAGTTTCAGCTAATACAAAACAAAAGCGTATGGCATAAAAAGGGCAAAAAACTAATTCTAAAAACTAAAAATGTCTCAGTCTCTCCTCTGCCCTGCTCCCAAACTGTACAACTATTGGTGCAAACAGCGTGCGGCTTTGTCTTTGTACTATAAACATGGTTTATGGTACACTTTTCACTTAATAAACATCTCACAACAGCCACAACAAGGTATGAACAAAAATATTGGAAACTATTCGAGTAGTCCTTTATATTTAGCCTCCATGTACTCGTGTAATTTTTTTAAGTGGTCTTGACCAGTATTTATTCAAGTTTTCCAAAGACTTTTCAAAGTACTGTAGTCTTTTGGACTTAGGCTGACTTGTTTGCCTTAACTGCAGTTGCAGCGTACAGTATTAACTTTCATCAAACAAACCTGGCAGTTCATGTTGTCCTCTGCTTCAATCAGCTTGCCCCTGTACACTTCCCCTGTGTTGGTCTCACAGGTCACAATGTGGCCTTCTGCCTCATGCAGGACCTTGATTGGTACACCGATAGACATCTTTCAAAGGTCTCCCTGGAACACAACACAATATTACAACACTCATGCTAACAACATTTCCTGCTACATAAGGCTGACACACTCTGGAAACCAATCTGTTTACTGTAGTTAGTTAGAGGTGTGGTCACAGACTGGTCAGCAAGCCCAGGATGGGCTATTAAACACACGGAAAGCATCTAACCGGTTCTGATAATTATATTTATATGCTCTGTGGCTGGTCATTGAGTGTCACCTAAATAAATATGTCTCCCAGATGTACTGCACGAGAAAAAAAAATACAGGGCCGATGAGAAGTGTTAAGATTTGTGCATTGCTGCTGGGAAAGATTGGATTCTGCCATTCTTGTGGACATTATTTAGATACATAACGTGTATCTAGACACGGCAACTGATCAAGTTAGTGGTTACATGGAAATGTACCGTAGTAATCACCCAAAGGCCTCTTTCAGCAGGCTGCTACACCACATTGCAGTAACATGTGTTGATGTTTGGGGAACATCATGCAAAACTATAACAAAGCCTATTTTTATCCTACAGAAAAGAGCTATAAGAATTATAACAAGAATGCATTATTGTCACCCTACAAGTATATTATTTTGTAAATTGAAACTACTGAAGTTTTATGATCTGGTAGAATATAATATTTTCTTGTTAATGTATAAAGCACAAAATAATACACTACCTTCAAATATTCAAAAGCATTTTGTAAAAAGGAAAAGTTGTTACAATCTCAAGGGAACAGACCTAAGCATAGAACTTTTTATGGAATACTGTAGTTTGGAAAATGATGTCAAAAAATCTAAATCTATGTCTTTATTTAAGAAAATGATTAGGAAGAAATTCCTAAAAATATATTTATAAATGTTAAAATACTAAATGTAATATAAATCGGCAAATGTTATGAGTTATTAATTTTTGTTCATGGATAATCATTATGCTGGTGAAGATTCTCAGTCGTCCAGGACATGATAAATCAAAAAGGCGTTCAATACAAGATCAACTGGACTTTATTCACGAAACGTTTACTGCAACAAATAAAGTCCAGTTGATCTTGGATTGAACGCCTCTTTGATGGATAATCATTGTTTGAATGGATTTTTGTTTAAAGAAGGGGCAGATACAGTATATTCTTCTGCTTCCTTTTATTTTAAATCTTGTTTTGTCATTTGTTTTCCCATATAATTTGTAATTGTCTTTTTTGTGTTTTATATTTGAAATGAATAAAAAAAAAAACAATAAACATCGATCAGGTCTGCTTTAATTCTACTCGGTTGTGGTCGGGTGGTCATAATATTTTGGCTGATCAACTTGCGATTTCTGTAACCTGAGGTAAAGCAGGTTAAATTATATTCGTTTTATTTAATATTTCTTCAGAAGTTTACTTCTACAGGTAAATAAAAGTTCGCAGTTGCGTACCGATTAGACGAAATGTAGCTTCATGTAGCAGCTAGCTGTTAGCTATCTTAGCTAGCAAGGCTACAACCCTACATTACTTAGCCCCTAAAGCTAAAGTCGAATACACTTTACTGGCAATTTTAACATTTCATAGAAAGACTTAAATTTTAAAGTTGTTTACCGGTTCAAATCGTACATTTTAAAGTTAAATTCAGTTCAGTAAACCAAATTCAGATCGAAAAATACGCCTAGCTAGCCAAGCTATAAATGAATGAATAGAATGTCAAAACGCAACGCAAACCAGTGCTAAAAGAAAAACAAGTAAAAACTATAATTCTTCTATGTAGTTAATATTTCTTATTTTATTTACCTCCAGCTGCGCTTAAGTATGCTTTGCTTTGTTGTTTCTTCTGGAGAATTATTCTACTGCAACGTGCGCTTGACGCTTTAGCAACCGCTTGATCCCTGGCTTTTTCCGCCTCCGATTAAAGGTCAACAGAACTACTTCCTGTGGCATCTGCCGCGGTGCATTATGGGATACGTGTTTTTTTACCCTGGTTTTAGGGGACTTCTCAAACACTAGTGAAACTTGGTGTAATGCCCCAAAGTAAAGCGAGATCAAACTAAATTAAAACAAGATAAAAACCAACTAATAAAAAGATAAAATTGTAAAGGAGGAATACCCTGATGCATGCTCAAAGGAGGAATTTTATCCATCCAGGCAAAGTAACAAAGCAACTATAAATTATTTTCCACAAATTAAAATTTTGTTGATTAAAAAAGAACGTCAGCTTATCTGAAGCTGAGTCTTGAAATGCTAATAATACATACATACTGATATTTGTTCAGATATATGTATATTTTGACGTTTATCGGTTAGACTTGCCAAAGTAACTGATGTAACTGATGTTTTGCATGATGCATAATTTATTTATTTATTTATTAACTTTTATTTTTACAAGGCAAATTCCACTGAGATCACAGATCTCTTGTGCAAGGGAGGCCTGGGCCTGAAGGCAGCCTAACATCATCAAAAATATTTCCTCTTTATAAGAATACTAAGAAATGTGTGTTCACTAATTACAGACCAAGATCCTTGTTGCCACAATTTTCAAAAATATTATTTGTCACCAGATTAGATCAATTTATAGATAAACATAATTTTTTAAATAATAGTCAATATGGGTTTAGAGCAAACAATTCAACAACAATGGCTCTCATGGAAATGATAAAGAGACAACAGTACATTATTGTGTTAGCATTATTGTTGATTTAAAAAAGGCCTTCGACCCTACTGACCACACGATTCTCCTTAAAAAAACTGAATAAATATGGCATTTGAGGATTAGCACTACAGTGAGTATCCAGTTATATGATAAATAGGAGAATGTACAGGTAAACAATGTAAGATCAGAATTTTGTGTTAAATGAGGTGGAATAACTCAGGGATCTGTGTTGGGACCAAAGTTGTTTGTTTTGTATGTGAATTATCTGGTTGATGTGTCAGGGCTTTTGAAGTGTGTTTTATTTGCAGATGATACTTTTTTTTTGTTCGGGTGAAGATATTGAACAGATGTAAGAGATGATACAGGCAGAATTTGTAAAAATACAAACTTGGCTCCAACTTAATAAGTTATTAAATTTGGAAAAAACAAACTACGTATTTTCCGGTGTATAGGTCGCACCTTTTTATGGTTTTTTTTTTCAAGGCCTGCGACCTATACTCAGGTGCGACCTATATATGGCTTGTTATCACTTTCGGTGAAACAAATTTTTAAATCCAGCTCATTTCACAATTACGTTCATTTATTAAGGAAAAGTTCAGCTCAGACATATATTTGCTATAATTTTTATCAAACAAATAATTGTTTTTAAGTGTTAATCTTCTTAAAAGCCTTGCTGTGCGCTCCTGTGGCAGACATTTGCAGCAGAGCTAAACGTAGGTGCGACCTATCTAGGGATTTTTCCAATCTATTGGTGATAATTGGACAATGCGACCTATACACAGGTGCGACCTATACACCAGAAAATACTGTACATGATATTTAGTAATAGAACGAAAACTACCAAAGAAGTATTGAAAATCATAGAGTTAATGAAATAAGATGTTTGGGTGTCATCGTTGATGAGAAGCTGACGTGGAAATCTCGTGAATTAAGAATCTCATGTATTTAAGAATAAAAATAGCAAAATCAATTGCATTACTGTATAAAGTAAAATAGTTTTTGAATGACAAAGCTTTGTATGTATTGTATAATGTAATGATTATTCCATATTTAATCTATCGTATTGAAGTTTGGGGGAAAGCATGCAAAACAATTACAAACCCTATTTTTATTTTACAAAAAAGAGCTATAAGAATTACTGTATTAGGAAGTGCTATGGTCACCCAATAAATATTTTATTTCATCGGTTGAAATTATTAAAATTTCATGATTTGGTTGAATATAGTATTTTACAAGCCGTATAAAGCTCATACATTTTTTTACCCCCAAATATTCAATTAAAATTTGTTAATAAAGAGAGTCATTATAACCTTAAGTGAATGGAAATGTTTGTAAAACCTCCATTTAGAACTAGTCTGAAGGAACTGCGTTATAATTCAGGGAATAATAGGATTGTGGAATTGTCCTGATATCACCATAAACATTTCAAAAACAATTTATATGTTTAAAAATATGATTAAGTTGAAATTGTTAAGAAAGTATGATGTGAAGGATGCCTCATGTTTTTTTTTTTTTTGCTTTGGGGATTGTTCAAGCCTAAGTTGTTGTTTGTAGTTATTTTTTTATTTTTTTTTAAATAAGGGGCAGATATAAGAATTTGTTTTCTTCCTTTTCATTCAATGTTTTTTTTCTTCAGCTAACCCTAACCCTATCAAACCCTAACCCATACAAAAAAAGATAGCTTGCATCAGTGGCAATGAAAAGTTATTTATGCAAGCTGGATTTTCTATTAATATTCTCCAATATGAAAATGTACATCAAAATAGCAAAACAAACAAACAGTGAAATATTTGCAAGTACTGTACTGTACAGTATACTGTATTTGCATGTTTTGTTTCTAAAATTATACACAACAGTTATGCTTCTCATTCTCATCATGGCTTCAGGTTGACATTTACAACTTTATGGCCTTCTCTAGACAAAGCCCCAGTGTTGTTCTTTTTTTTTCTTGGAAAAATGACTCACAGATGACTGAGATGAGTCACCCACCACAACCACACAAATGTCATGATCTTTATCTTGTACTTATCAAAACAACTTTACACACAAAACAAAGCATTACAATGAAATGTTTATTCTGTTTTAAAAGCCCGGCACTTGACCACAAAGTTTACCAAACGACTGATACGCATGGGATACGACTAAATACAAAGTACATATTATATACATACTCATGTATGTTTATTCTGGGAGACATGTCTGCGGGATTTCTATAAGACACATAAAAGTAGCCTAATGCAGGTCTTTCCCACAGAAGAAGGGCCTTTTAATGGGGAAAGAGAACGCGTAATGGGATAATAAAAGACATCATCAAATGAACCTTCATTTGATTTTCATTGCATTTGGCTCATTGACTAGCGTCAGTGGCCAGGCTACTCTGTAAACAACTCTTGGTGAGTAGTTTGTGCACATGCACTTTTCATGTGTGTGCATCCATGCATGTGCTTTTTTGTGTACAAGTCAATCTCTGAAAGCATTACATGCATATTGCATTTGCAAAGTTCAAACAAGCCCTTTGTTTCGGCCGACAAGTAGCCAGCTCGTGTACATCAGTGCCTTTAACTCCTGTCACGCAGATGTTGAAACGACAACGACCAGGTGTTGCATGGCAGCTATCTAATCACCAATCAAACCGGCAACATCGTGGGTTCTGCAGCTGTCCAACCATTTCAAAAATTACATCGCTTTACTTAAACAAAATATTGTCAGAATATATTACTCTCTACATCAGGTTCTTCATAATGCACAGATTACATCTTAAACATAACAACTTCTGTTTGTCATATACAGCATGTAAACACTTCATGACACCATGTCTGTTTTACAGCAAAATACTTCATTGTCATTTAAAGGTTTTCAGCAGAAAGTAACCACAGCTCCAAAAAGAAACTACATTATATATGTAAGACCTGATGTAGGACTACCTGTAAGTCAAATTTAAGTACAGTTTAAAAAGCAGAAAAGTAAAAAAAAACAAATGCAAGATGATATCCCAACACAATTTTCACATTTTGTTTCACGTCACATTCCTTTTAACATTGATTTTAATGTAGTTGTTTTCCCCCCCAACAATCTTCAGACAATTTTTAAACAAAACTAAACTCTTTTAGTGTTATATGACCTAATAAAAAACATGAAATGTTAACAAAACTTAAAGGGATTTGCAAACGTTCTAGTTATTTTACATTAAAGTGCACATTTTGTTTCGCAATATACAATAAAAAAATGCTTATATAAAAAAATTGGCATGCACCATCATAGATGACATCATGCTGAGGAACCATAAGCATCAGCACATCCTTAGCATCTACGTGCTTTGAGCATTTTGTTTCTTGAGTTTATGCACAAGAGAGCAACATCACAAGAAAAATGCACATCACTTCACACAGAGAGTACAAGTCTAGCATTTCTTGAAGCAATGCATATTGACCATAACATTTTGTGCCAGAATTTTACAAAAACATCATCTTACGCTGAGAAGAAACGTATAAAGATGCTGTGGTCAAACCTTTTAAATGGCATTATGCACGATCTAAGGTGGTAATGTAAAAATTGCAAGATGTGATAGCGCTCAGAGATGTCAGGATGACTCAGCTATCACACCAAACTGTAGCTCAATATTAAAAAAACGGACTAATATATAGTTTGAGCTACTTTTGAGTTGGATAAATTTGATTAGCAGAGACTTTAAAAAAAAAACAACAACTCTTGTGATCACAGAGGTAAGACCATGAACTGGAGATGACTCTGGGCATCTATCACATTAAATTTTAGTGGAATATCAATACAGGTAGTCCTCGACTTACGACGGTCTCGAGTTACGACGTTTCGCGGTTACGACGCATCTCCCATTAAAAATTTTTTTTGAAATTTTATTTTGAAAAGCCGAATTATGCAGTTTTCGGTTTTACATTATTAAAGACTATGTTTCTCGGCTGGCCTGGGAACGCCTTGGGATTCCCCCAGAGGAGCTGCTCTAAGTGGCTGGGGAGAGGGAAGTCTGGGCCTCCCTACTTAGGCTGCTACCTCCGCGACCCGACCCCGGATAAGCGGAAGAAAATGGATGGATGGATGGATGGAAATTTAATTTGAAAAGCCGAACTATGCAGTTTTCGGTTTTACATTATTAACGTAGCGGCGGAGGAATGCTACACATTACATAGCTAAGTCTGGTCCTCTGGACATTCAAAAAACAAAACAAAACTGTACTGTGAACCCTGTTTTATGTCGTAAACGGAACAGAATACGGCAAATGGACCGAGCTGGACGGCGGTTTTACGTTGTAAACGCATTACAGAATACGGAGGACGGACGGACGGCTTCACCACAGCATCCCAGTAGGAAATTAACTCTTTTTTCCCCTTCATTATGGCTCCCAAATGTATTTGTTTTTTGATAACTATGTAGGGTACTGTGTTAGGATAGGCTAAGTGCTTGGTAAAATACAGTACTGTACGTATAAGGTGAAGTATTTACGTATGTTCCGACTTACGTCGAAATTCGCTTTACGACGCGCAGCGCAGGAACGGAACTCCGTCGTAAGTCGGGGACTACCTGTATAACTAACTGAGTTATAGCCATTGTTGTGTTTTATGTACTGTAATTTCTGGACCATTGAGCGCATCCAAATATAAGCCACGCCCACAAAACAAAAAATAATAATTTTGTACATTTATAGCCCACGTTTGTCTGCCGTTGGTGTCCATGTTGTAACATGAAATATTTGCACAGAAAGATTTTGAAAAGTTTTAATTAAATACATAGCGGTAATATATAGATACTGTATGTATAGTATTTATATATTTTTTCTGAACAGTGTCTGTAACACGGCTAGTAAAAATAAATAAATAAATACAGTAGCCTACCAGGAAAAGTCACAGATAGCTATGTTTAAAAAAAAATAAAATAAAATCGTCAGTCTTGTTTTCCGTGGCGATTGTTTTGGCTTTCACTTGGATCTGCACAGTGAAAGCACCTCGACCATCTGCTCTCTGTGTGTTCCCCCAGTCTTCAAGAATGTTTTCAAATTTGGGGATGTGCTTTATTTAAAAAAAAAAAATTTTTTTTACTTCTGAAAGCTTTTGTCATATTTTTGCATTAATTCAGTTCTTCTTTGGATAATTTCCAAGGCACACCTGACGATCACTCGCGGCACACTAGTGTGCCTAGGCACAGTGGTTGAAAAACACTGTGTTAGCTAACCGTTTGGAAACAAGTTTCTGAGCATGTTTATGGACTAGTATGAACATTTGTGATGAAAAACGAGTGTTCGTAGTAGCGCTAGCATAAATTTTCCGATTTACGATTGAAAATCCAGACTTACGAGAACACGTGTTTCGTGTTCCGACATACGAGTTTTCGCCTTACGAGATAGTCGGAGGAACGGAACTCGCTCGTAAGTCGGGGATCACCTGTATCGGGCAGTTATGTGAGCACCCGGGTGTGACGAGGCTAAATGTTTTGGTGGCAGGAAGTTTTGGTAGCCCATCAAAAAAAAATCCATAAATTGCATAAGTGTGTGGAAAAAGTAGTGGCTTATAGTCCAGAAATTACGGTAGTTGCTTAGCTTTGATGGCCTTCTTGAATGAGTCTAACTCCAAGTAAATCCGTGTTTTGGCTATAAATCTATTAATTACTTTCTGAGATTTGTATTAAGTTCTGTTCACTGCCTTATGATATATTTGCTAATGCTAAAGAAAAATGAACACACACACAAACATGGACTGAAACATGATCACCTTTCACCTTTGGCAGTATAGGCGACAAACTAAAAACAATTTTACCGTTGGCGTTGATTGAGACTCCACACGTGTCGTGTTTGCACAGCACTGGGTGTCGTAACATTAAAAACCTGTTTTTGTGCACACTTTTGTCACGACGAGACCTCTGTAATCTTTGCAGAACAGGTGCAGTCCATCTGATTTGGGGGGAGAGCTTGAATGTTTGCAGAAGCAGCGCAGCTTCCTCTGTCTTTGAGTTCTAAAACATCTGCTGCTTCCTGTAAACGCACAACTGATTTTGGTGCACCCTGTGCAGAAAATGCCACGTGCCCGCTCGTTTCATGGCGTCCGTTGGGTACGCAGCCGCTTGATGACACGTCAAAACTTGACGTCCAACAGCTAAAAGGTTCACGTGAAGCACTGTGTCTTGTTTGAATCGGATAAGGGTCCAGGATGAAGCTGTTCACCGTCGTGCCACACGTTGAACCCTCTTTGCTGGTTTGGGAGATCCGTCGGACGCCGTTGCTTCCAACGCCCCTGCTATCAGCGTTCCCAGCCCCGAGCGCTTCTCTCCGTCTCAGGATGTGTTGGTAAAAGATCTTTCGAAACGTCTGCCTGAACTCTCGAATGCGGTAGGCGTAGATGAAGGGATTCACGACGGAGTTGGCGTGGGAGAGGATGATGGCGATGTTCATCACCCAGATGTGTAGGCGCTCACAGCCCTCACACAGGTGGTTGAAACAGTTGATGATGTGCAGCGGAAGCCAACAGAGAGCGAACAAACCCACAATTATGGCCAGAGATTTAGCGGCGTGCACTTCCTTCTGCAGGACGGAACGGGACGCGCTGGAAGACGGAGCTTTCTGCCCGGGGGCAGGCGTGTGAGCGACTTTGACGGTCATCAGTCGGAGCTGCCGCCTCGCCGCCATGAAGATGTTGATGTAGATGATCAGCATGAGCAGCAGAGGAACCAGAATGCAGCCAAAGAAATTGAAATAGATCATATAGTCCAGGGTGACGACTTCCTCAAACAAACATTGGGTCATGCCTTCAGGACAGCTGGTGCTTCCCACAGCGGTGATGGTGGAGTTCCACCCTGTGCAACAAAGACAACATGCATTTACTGTCAGTTTTTTATTCCTCATTAAATCAACCAAGTGCCGTATTTTTCGGACTATAGGTCGCACCCGAGTATAGGTCGCATTGTCCAATTATTGCCAAAGAATTGGAAAAATTCATATATAGGTCGCACCTACATCAAAATGTGGACCGTGTTTAGCTCTGCTGCAAATGTCTCTTCCACAGGAGCGTACAACAAGGCTTTTAAGAAGATTAACACTTAAAGGTGCTATGTGTAACGTTCTGTAGAGTACAGAACTTAGAAATATTTTCAACATGCAAAGCATTCTGATCCCTCCCCCTCAGAGCCATATATGGCTCTGCCCCCCTTGCTCTGCTGAAATTCAAATTCAAGCTGTGTTTTTATTGGCTGGTTACAAACTCTGTTTTTATTGGCTGGTTAAAGCTAGATTCCTACTCGACGCGTCGCGCAGCGCGCGAGGGTGCGCGCTCCAAAAGTGACGCAATTTCACAGTCCCCGCCCCTGCGCGTTGGCCCCGCGCGTGGGATTAGCGCGTGTCGTGCACCTCTGAATTTTTGAAACTCCGCAAGCCTAGTGCGCAAGCCTAGTGCGCGCGCCGTGGGCGCTACGATTTGATTGACAGGTCCCCACCGACAGCCTTCACCCTCTTCACGCCGGAGCCTGCAGCTGTTTGCGCCGCTGTGGTCGCGGACACGGAGTCGCGACGCATGGAGGAATGTTTTGTGACACAAATGTAGGAGCCAAGATGGTCTAGTGGCAGGGCTTTTGACTTGGGACCCGAAGGACGCGGGTTCGCGCCCCGGCCACTACCCACCTTGGGGTGTCTATGAGTGCACACCTATTTCTCCAGCTCCCCGGGCGCTTTCGGGCTGCTCACTGCACCACCTGGTAGGTGGTTGGGTTAAATGCAGAGACGAATTTCGTCTGTGTATGGGAAACATACGCAGATGACAGGAAAAGACATTATTATTATTATTATTATTAAATTCTCCTTCATTCCTGATCTGGAGTCGGACTTTTCTTTTTTTTTTCGCCAAAAGTCACGTGATCGCTTTCTCCTCCGCTGACTCCATGCATTAAAACCGCAAATAAAGACAACAGTTCAGCACGCGAGCAGAAAGCTATTTGTTTTTGTTGTGTGATTTCAAACAGTTCTTCTTCTACGGTAGATTTCTTCTTCTACACCTTTCTTGCAACATATGCACAGGTTTTAGAGGGTACTGCCACCTGCTGGTCGGTAAAAGAACAGCACTTTGCCATGCCCCGCCGGGCGCCACAACTATAAACACAGAGGCGACACTGTAAACGCATTTCGCCGCACGGCACAGTGCACGCGCAGCGCGCGCGCTCCAGCCTGCGGACCAAAGCGCAAGTCTCTCAGCCTTAACGGCGGGTCACTCTGTGTTTTTAGTGCTTTTATAAATGCTGATAGAGAAGCAAGGGGACTATAGTTTTTTTCAGAGATTACTTTGTCTAACATCAGTCTGTCAGTAGTGACAGAGTGAAGAAATATGTTAAAAATATATTGTTAGAAAAGTTACAGACTGCACTACAAAGTTACATAGTGCAGCTTTAAAAACAATTAAGTGTTTGATAAAAAATTATAGCAAATATGTGTCTGAGCTGAACTTTTCTTTAATAAATGAATAATTTTAGCAGGATAAACACCTAAAAAATACATTTGTTAGCTGACATTATTGTAAGAGTGTGTCTCAGTTTAATTTTTGTTAATAAATGATTACAAATCAGCTTATTTGATAAAAAGCCATATATAGGTCGCACCTGACTATAGGTCGCAGGCCATAAAAAAATGATAAAAAGCACCAACCTATAGTCCGGAAAATACGATATATATTTACTATAAATGTGTATGAGGTAACTCACTCACTGGGACCCTGTGTACATAATCTCGTTTTCAACACATGTACTACATGCGGTGCAAATGACAATACATTTTCTCTGACTCTCTGACTCTGACTCTGACTCACTCAGTGGTAAAAGCAGAATTTAAGTCTCATAAAACTCTTTTCTTTTTTTTTTCTTTTTTTTTTTGAAATTGTGACAATAATAAAAATGTGGAAAATCTGATTTAATCCAGAAAGGTGGCAATAAAATAAAAAAAGGAGGGTTTTTCTTCTATAATACATTTTGACTTCAAATTAAATTCACTGTAATGTAGTTGTTACTTTCATGTGCCATCAAAAGTGAGAAATGCTCCAGAAAGAGGGTTTAAATCAGGGCTGTGGTTAGTCTATTTAACTCTATTTACCCACTTTTCAAAAGTGTGGACAGTCTGATTGTGAACCAAATACAATTCAAAACTATTTTCAAACATGGAAGCTGTCCTTACTGGAAACAAAACACGTCAAACTGGCATGAGGAAAAACCCCGTTTTGTCAAATATCAAGGATGGTTTTGCTTCTTTTTTTTTTCTTTCTCCTAGACTGCCCAGAGGAGCAATTACGCATGTTGTGAGGGAACCATAAATATTTGTATGCAAAGCTTCTGTGGAAATGAAATGAACTGAAAAACAACATTATGGGCCAACGGGGAACTCATAAACAATCTCAGATTGGGCTTTTCCTTCCGGAGATTTATTGTTTGCACAGAAAACACACAGACACACCGACTGGACAATGAATAAGAAACATTAACTAAACATTCACATTTTTTCTTGCAAGAAAAAAGGCCATGTCTGAATGGTTTTACTTTTAAATTTATGGAAGTTACATTATTAAAACAGCATGATTTAAAAAAAACATGTCTCACCTGTGTTCCAGCCAAACATGGGTGTGAGTCCGATGCCAACTGAGAGGGTCCAGCACAATGCTATGATGCACTTTGCCCTCTGACCTGTCACCACACTGTTGTACCTGAAATGGTACATAATGCGGCACACTAGGTTTAATCTTTGTGACAATATCTCAAATAAAGTCCAAATCTGCCAAATTACTGGGAATACAAATGTTTGCAGTAAATAACCAATTTAGTCATCTAAAATAATGTTAACTTTGGCTTTGTAAAGTAGACTTAGCACAATCATGTCATCATACTACATGAATGCATACTACATACACATGTCCAGTGGTTCATGAGATATTTTCCTAACAGACAGGCACACAGACACGCAGAATGCTCACCTTTCATGCACATCAGTAGACAAACCTTATGACAGAAATAAATAAAGCCCCAGCATTCCTTAAATTAATGCACATTGCCATACCAATAAATGAGATTTGTAGACATTTTGGTCAAACCTTAAAAATAACGTTATGTTTGATCTCACATAATTTCATTTAAGTTCTAATCAAAGATCTCACACTTGGATTTTGTGTTGTGAATGCCTCTAAAACCATGCAACTGCATTAAAAAAGATGTTTGTAGGCTCAATCGTCCAGGTAGATAACAAAAAAAAAGTTAAATCATTTCATCTGGACCAATTTCTTTAAGGGAGAAACGTTTTGTCTTCCATCTGGAAGCGGCCTGCCAACCAGGTCTGTCCCATAAGTAACAAACACTCGTGTGCTTGTTTATCTGTTGGTATATGGGGTCAATAAAATTCAAGATGACATCCACAGTTAACAGCCACACGTATATCACCTTCACAAGATCGTAACTTAAAACCTTGGCATTAACTGTTGAAATCAACTCGGTCTGTCTGTTAGCAAAACATCCTCTGAACTAGCAGGTGGATTTTATAGAAAATTAACTTCTGGAGATAATCTAATTTAAGATGGCCACCACACATAATCAAATTTAGCAAACACAAAAATGGCTATAACTCAGCCAATTTTACAGATATTAAGTTAAAATTTGACGTGATGGTAATTGATCATCATCCAAATACCCTTTGCTAAAAACATTACACATTTTTTCCTTCTTCATTATGACTCAGGGCCGGCCCAAGGCATAAGCAAACTTAAGCGGCTGCTTAGGGCCCTGGGACAACTAGGGGCCCCCCTAAGTGCAACAGAGTCTTTTTTTATTTTTATTTTTAGTAATGATTTCCATGTGATTCTTTTTAATCTTTTAAGTTCAGCTTTTGCAAATTGTTACATACATTTAAATAGTTTTAAGAACGAATTACCGTATTCAACTTTAAATGTCTTTGTTTAAACCATTTTACACAGTTTCATTGTTCATTTACATTATTTAAGTATTTCCTTTTTATTTTATTTTTTCTGTTTTTGCACAATTTAAATAATTTTTATGTATCCAAGTTATTTTATCTGTTGTTTGTTGTTGATATTGCACTCCAAATTATTTTTTAACATTACTGATGCAGTTCTTTGGAACCAAAGTTAATAAACCAGATGACATTTTTGCAGTAAAATACATTGTATACTGGTGTTTTTTTTTTCTTCCTTTAGTTACTTTTAGTACCAAAATACACATACGATAATGTAACCAGCGCTGTCAGAGTTGCAATGGGTTTATGTTAGGTCAGTGAATGATCTGATCATCTGACTGTTGATTGCAGTAATCCACATTATTAGCAAAAATAGAGGGCCCCAAACCAAATTTCGCTTAGGGCCCCATGGAGGCTTGGGCCGGCCTTGCATTACATCCTGGAAAAACTTAACACAATCAATTTTTTAAAAATCAGTTGCTCTTTATCCCCTTCATCCCCCCTCACCTGAGAGGGTTTTTGATCGCGATGTAACGGTCCATGGCGATGGCCAGCAGGCTGAAGATGGAGCTCTGAGTGAGCACAAGGACGAAGCAGGCGATGAACAAGCAGCCGTAGAAATGAGCACAGAAGCCCACACTAACATAAATACAAAAATAGCAAATATCTCCGATCAAACATTAGAAATCATCCGCAAAACATGCCTGCTAATGTAATATTTCAGTGGCACGACATCAACCCCAGCCCCAAATTCAATAAGAAGGAAATGATACCTAATTGTGATTGCAAAAGGGATGGCCAGCAGCCCCACAGCAATATCAGCCACTGCCAGCGAGACCACGAAGAAGTTGGTGATGCTCTGCAGGTTGGAGTTGAGGCAGACGGCCCAGCACACCAGGATGTTTCCAGCTACAGCCAGGAGAGCGATCAGCAGCTCCAGGCCAATGTAAACCACCTGGTAGCTCTTCAGCATGGTTGTTTTTTTTTCTGCTTTCTTTGCTCATTCATCCCACACGCTCAGCTGCTCCACTTGTTTTTTGACAAAACATCAGCTTGCTAAACTGCAAAAAAAGAAGAAAAAAAGCAATGTGTCACTAAGGGAGAGCCAGAGCAGGAAGTTCTCACAATTGTCACACGGGTAGTACTAACTTTAACTTACTTGTGAATTTTACTGTTACTATTGTTATATTGTTTGTCGTTCTTCCTCTTTTTGAGTTTTGCAATGGTTTTGGTCGGTTCAGTGAACGTTGTCGCAGAGGGAAGTGGTATGCTGAGGATGGAGCATCTGGGAGGCTTGGCCTAAAGCTGATGAAGTAAGAGCAGCGGCCTGTGGAGGGGTAAAGGAGGGAAAACTTGGTGTCAGTGGTTTTAGCTTGTACAAACAGATTGCAGTGGATGTACAGTACTCGTGCACACACACTAACACACGAGAAACACTATCTATCATTTGAAGACAAGGGGACAGGGCCAAAGCAGACAGACCAACAAAGGGCTTTTTATTTCGGGAGAAGTTTCCCAAAAACTCTTTATACTAATCTTTCCAGTTCGTGACACACTTTCCTTTAAACACACTGATAATTGCACAAATAGCATGTGTTTTCTCAAGATAAATTCCTGTATGTAGCAGGGCAGAGTTTGTTTCACAAACCTGGTAAACTCTTAGCAACAAGAGGTCTAAATTTAAAAAGTGAAAATAATTTCACAGAATTCTTTACTGTATGTATGAATTATTTATGTTGTTCTTTTAGAAATTCCTCTTTTAAACTCATAAAAATGAATAGTTTTTTTAAAGATCTAATGAATAAATGCAATAATATTAACTATAAAGACAAATATAGAGCCAGAGTGCAGAAATGGTTTAATTCATTCATTCAGCGTAAAAGGTGACTAAGAAGAAAGGGAATTATAGTCAAATATTATTTAAAACTTAAATGAGTCCCAAATAATCAATCAGTCAGCATTTATTTATAGAGCCATTTCCAAGAGCCAAAAGCGCATAAAGTGCTGCACATTACAGTACAAAAGTTTTTTTAAAAAAAGTCACTAAAAGCCTGCTTGAATAAAAAAGGTTTTAAAAAAGGCTCAGATCAGTGGTGGTGCACAAGTCCTGAGGTAGATGGTTCTAGAGTCTGTGAGTGGTAACTGAAAAGGCAAAAGATTAATTTAAAAACAGAAAATTTTGGTGAAGCCACTGTTTAGTATTGGTAATGCAACCAATAAATAAAGTGTGAAGGTTACTACTTTTAGGCTTCATAGGCAAATATGTGTAGGTCGTCAGCAAAGCACTGAAAAGAAAAGTGGGGTCTGGCTATATGTAAATCACCCAAGTGGCAGCATTTAAAGAGAAAAAAGGAGAGGACCAAGAATAGAGCCCTGCGGCACACCACAAGAAAGAGAAGCAGCAGAGGAAGACAGAGTATCTATAATGACAGAGAAAGTTCTGTTGGTCAACTTGCTGTCTCAGGTGATCAAGGTAACCCACTTGAGAGCTGAACCAAATATACCAACATAGTGCTGAAGACAAGACAAAAGAACAGTAAGGTCCACTGTGTCAAAAGCAACAGTAAGATCCAGCAACACTAAAGCAGCAGAACACTTAGCATCCATGGCCATGACAGTGTCATTAAGGACTTTTAACAGTGACAAAATCTAAAACCAGACTGAAATTCTTAATAAATACCATGCTTATCAAAGATAGGTTGTAACTACATATTTTTTTTTCCAAAACTTTAGCTAAAAGAGGCAAAAGCAAGGACAGTTCCTACTGTAAAATAAGGCAAGAGTTTAAAAAAGCTAAGACATGAAACCTACAGTATTAAAAACCTCTTTCAAAAACATATAAGTAAGAAAGTTTAGAGGACAGTTAGTGAGCTTCTTGTGTTAAACATCAGTAAGAGTGGCGAGAGAAACTGGTTCAAACTGTTCGAACACAACTGAAGCTTCAGCAGCAACAAAGAAGTCAGGAGCAACATTGAACTAGTAACCAGTCTGACTGAAGCCACTTTATCTTTGAAGAAATTGAGGCAATTCTTAAAGTTAGCAGTTTTCTGGTAGAACACAAGTGACGGTTAACAACAGAGTCAATTCTGTTAAATAACACTCTAGGACATTGACTCCTGTTTGAAATTAAGCCAGATAAAAACTGGCATTTTGCCTCTTTAACAGATCTCTGGTAGTTAGTAAGACAATCTCTTAAAAGTTTTAGAGATTGAAGTAGTTTGTCTTTCTTCCATTGTCATGCTGTCATCCTGCATTTTTGCTTGAGAGAGAGCGTGTGACATAATTTAACCACAGCTCATTACGTAAGGAAATAATTTGGACAAAGTTTGTTGGAAACAAAACTGTGAATCCATAAAAGCAGCAGTAAACAGTCCGGCTGTCTCAGCTGTGAAGACATGGTGCCAACTTCAGGCCTACTGGCTGGTAGGGGGGCTGAGAACTCCAAAATGATGGGGAAGTGATCTGAGATAGCAGTCTCTGTAATGGTCATCAGTCCCCGTTGACATCTGCTCACACCTCTGCTCCTCATGAAATGTTTCTGCCCATCGTGCCATAATCCTGCCTTCTTGCTGTGTTCTCCTGCCCATGTCACCTGCCATAGTTTCTGCCCCTCAAGCCATTGTTTGTTTCCCTGCTGTGCTTTGCTCATCACCCATCTATCATTGCTCATATCAGCTCCTGTCAGTCAACCGTTCACCATACCCCCTCAGTCCAAGCACCTGTTCAGCTCTCCATTTAAGCTCCATGCTCACTCTCTGCCTTTGCCATATTATTATAACTTCCATGCTCGCTAATAGTAAAGCCATTCGCAGTATCTTCTTTCCATAGTCTTGTATCCTTGTCTTGTCTTGAACCCTCGCCTGTTTTTTTTATGCCTTGCCTGACCCTTTTGGATTTAATCTGCTCATCTGACCATGGTATCTGACCCAGCGCCTTCCCTTTTGACTACACTTTTGGATCATGACTCAGCTCTGGTTTCTGTTCTCTGCTTCCTCATGCTTGACCCCCACTACAATCACCGGACCATGTACAGTATATGGATTTCTCCTGCCTGGATCACATCTTCAGTTTACCCCACGGTAGCAGCTCACTCAATGAGTGGCACCGGCTGCAGATTAACAACAGCATCTGCCACGTTACAAGATTGAGAAGGTTAGTGACTTCAGCAATAACCCATAGAACCTCCTCATCCTGGCTAAAGTCACTAACTCTCTGTCTTTAAGAATGGACTCCCACCCAGACCCTAACTCCTCCATCTAGCAACCAGAAGCCAAATAAATTAAAGAATGTTCTTGTTTTTGCACTCCTGTGTCTGGCTTATTAAGAATCCAAAGACCCGGTCCGGTCAGTCTCAGATGTTTCATCAAATGAGATAAACAGCCCATGTGAAATAATAAGGTCCAAAGGTATGCCCAAGAACATGTGTAGGCCCATGTACAGACTGTTGAATGAAAAACAGTTAAAATATTATTCAAATCTGAGGCTAACTGATCAGAAGGTCAGCAAACACTAACATTAAAATCCCCACAAATCACAAGATCATCAAGAGCAAACAAGAATCACTCAAATAAAGAGTTCATGAGGTTTGATTAAATGCATTCACTGGAAAGTTATTATGATTTTGAAATAAAGATGAATGAAACATTAAGAAATACAAAAAATCTACACAAAATGTTCTCATATTGGTGACTAATGTGTTCTTAAATTCAAAAATTGTAAGTAAAAATTGTGCCCAGCTGCCATCTACGTGCGTTTGTTTACCTACAAAAACAGCTAAAGTCATTGAAAATGGGTCAACAATGGAGCGAAGAAATCACTAATAAGTATTTTATGCTAAAATTTGTTGAATAAATTATGCAGATAATTAAGAATAATCATTTATTTATTGTTTGATTTCATCACTTTCAGTGAAGTATTGAATTGTTTTAAAGGATTTTGAAGGTGTTTTAACTTTTGTTTGTGTTTGTTTTCTGTTTTTTTCTTCTTTGTGTTTGTTTGTTTGTGTTTGTTTTCTGTTTTTTCTTCTTTGTGTTTATTTGTTTGTGTTTGTTTGTTTGTGTTTGTTTTCTGTTTTTTTCTTCTTTGTTTGTTTTTCTTTGTGTTAGTTTGTTTTCTGTTTGTTTTTCTTTGTGTTTATTTGTTTGTGTTTGTTTGTTTTCTGTTTTCTTCATTTGTTTTTGTTTGTTTGTTTTTCTTTGTGTTTATTTGTTTGTTTTTCTTTGTGTTTATTTCTTTGTGTTTGTGTTTTTGTTTTCTGTTTTTTTCTTCTTTGTGTTTGTTTGTTTGTGTTTGTTTTCTGTTTTTTTCTTCTTTGTGTTTGTTTGTTTGTGTTTGTTTTCTGTTTTTTCTTCTTTGTGTTTATTTGTTTGTGTTTGTTTGTTTGTGTTTGTTTTCTGTTTTTTTCTTCTTTGTTTGTTTT
>JBBPBX010030611.1:23666-35078 GCA_038048925.1 Garcialebias charrua
GATATCGATACCATTCTGATAATATCATGCATGCCTACTAAATATGTACGATTTACAAGGTCAGCTAAGACTACACTTAAAGAACAAGAATTAAATTATAAAAATAATGTAATAGAAGCATGAAAGTTGTTTAATTATATTTTAGATTCAAAACTAATTTATTTATGGCTTCAGTTCATCTAACTTTAGCTGTAAGGAATCGCCCATGACTAATATCAAACCACAGAAATGTTGTCTGTGAACTGTCCCTTTTAAATGTCAGATTTTAAAAAATAAATCTGATTCTGAAATATAAATTTTAACGCCTCGGTTTAAGGAAAATAATCAGTTAGAATATTATGACTAGAAAAGGATAAATGAAAAAAAACACAAACACTTCCTGTTGCAACAGTTGGGTGGAGCGTGAACTTTTGCATCACGTTTCACACAACAACATTTTTACTTTCATGCCTGTTTCAATGGGGAAATACCCCCCATGAAGTAGATGGACATAAATGAGTCAAATATATGAGACTCCAGCCTCAAGATACAACAGTGTATAATAATAATGTGATGGGATAATGTGATGGGATGTAATGGCAGTGATGAGAAACTGGGAAATGTGAGTCGGTTGTTGGAATATGCTTCCACAGAGCCCAAATTACTTAAATAACCCAGACACGTCCTTTGAGTCCTGAAGAGTCAGGTCTCCGAGCGATGAAAGCAGGACCTACTGATTATTAGGATTGTCGTAGTCAGTGTATCTACCAGTAGACGTCTTTTCTAACAAACTGAAATGTACTGCCAAGTTACTAAATATTCAGGTTTTGATTTAAATTTTAAAAGAGGCAGAAAATGTTGCAGATTTGTCACCCTGATTATTGCTGCTTGGATTAAACCATCGCTCCTAAATAAAATATGTAAAGAGCCAATATTTGTACTTGACCCTTCAAAATAAGATAAAACAATCTGTTATAGCTTCAGTATTTTCTATATTGTGTAAATAAACCTGTTTAAGTTGCTTTGCAACATTTAGTTTTTTTAATGTAATAGTAGGCTAAAAGGAGCAAAATATGTGGTTCTCTCTGTATATATAAAACATTGCATTCTATTGTTTCAAATACAAATATACCGTACACGTAAAGAATAAGTTATTTAGGACCATAATGTTCTCAAATCAGAGGCCACAGAACTTTATTCAACTACTGTAACAAGGTTTTTGTTAGACCCAGTTCTTACTTTTTCTATAAGAATGTTACTCATGTCTTTTAAATGCCTTAAATCATATATTTTTCAATAGATGTCTGAAACTCTTTTTGTTTTACAGAATTTTGCCTCAAGTTCATTGATTTTTTTTTTACATTGATCACAATCTACAATCAGATTCAGTATGTCAGAAAAAAACTGTAATACAAAACAGAGAACAGATTAAGATACTGTATATGTATGCATATATATCGGTATGTATGTATGTATGTATACAGTATTTATCAAATATATATTTTAAACATGTTCAATTGCAACTCAAGCCATGATGAGCTCATTGTTGCTGAAATAATGGAAATATGTGTACACAGAGCCTTATTTTACCTGATTTTGTGTTTAAATGTCTGTCTGAAGTTATGAGGAGCCACCTGAGAGAAGCTGAGGGTCACATGTGGCTCTAGATCCACATGTTGCAGACCTCTGAACTACACAAACACTGCTATTACATCAATTAAGTGAATTGTATTTTAATCACTGAATGGGTAATTCTGATATTTTGAAGTGGGATCCATTAGAAAGGTAACAAACAATCAATATCTTACCTGTCATAGGGATGGATGGAAGGACAGATGAATGATAATGGTTTATCTGTGTGATGTGAAGACCAAAATGTATGGCTGCAGTCTCTACATATCACCAAACGTAAAAAGTCCAGCAGTTCATGCATGTAATTCATAAACCTTTATATGAATGTTGGTTTTAGCTATTCTGACAAAAATATAATGACTTTCCTCCTGAAAGTGAGCCAGACTGCATCAGATTAACTTTTGCATTTGCAAACAATCAAAGACTAAACTAACCGTCTAACGTGAAACCAACAATGTAAAGATCTATTTGTAGCACTATTAATAGATAAGATGTTGTTTGTTCCTCACATAGAACCCTACTTAAAAGGATTTATAATTATAAACCATCTGAAACCATCTGAAGAAGTTGGTGTTGATTGTGACCTAGATTAGGAAACCGCTGCAGAACCAAGGGAAATGCTGGTACAGAACAGTATAAAAACAAGGAGACCCAGCAGTAATCCTGACGGGCAGTCCGTTTACCAAAGTCCACCTTCCCTTCCATCGTTGTGCTGTTTGAACTTTCTCATAGGCCAAAGGAATTTCCGAAACTATTTATCCAGCTGCTTATAAGCTGCAGTAAAAGACCTCATGAGGTTGCAACAAACTGCAAATCCCCCAAAGTAGGGATGAAAATAACAACGGACATGCTTTTCTTTAGTAATGAACTTTATGAAAAGGGAAAATACATCACGTGGCGGGCTTTTTCTAATCATAGCTGACTGCAGTGGCAAAAAAACCATATCAGTTTGGCCATGATGAGATGCAGCAGTGGAGGAAGTGATAAGAAAAAGCACATCCTGTTGGGAAGGATCTATGTGTGCCAGCTCAGCTCCACCAAAGTCCAAGGAAAACAAATCAAATATAATATATAGTAGAACTAGTTAATCTGAGTAGATTAACCTGTTAACCTGTGGAATGAGTTCCTGAGCGGTTGAGCCATTGACTTAGGGTTTAAATTGATTTAAAACACACAAAGTTCCCAGAATGGCTCAGAATAGCTTTTCTTGGACACATGTTAAAAGTGATTTCACTGCTTGTATTTAAATTCTAATGTGTAGTTTTACACGTGAAAGAATCAACAAAAAATTATTATAATTTGCATTCTTTTCTAGTTTTCAAAAGCTATAGGGTTGGGGAACCTGCGATGAATGGTTGTAAAACACGAACAGGAAGAAACATGTCTTACCTGATGGATTGGATGGAAAAAAAAAAGTGGTTCCTCTACTTCCTCTGCGTGTTTTTTCCGCACATTTACAACAAAATAAATTAAAAGTCGAGAGTCAGACATGTGATTCTGACTGAAGTGAGGAAGAGGAGCGGAGCAGGACTGCGCTGGACATGATGGCACCGCCGCGCCGCGCAGGATGCCGCGCAATGACGCGCAGCAACAGGAAAGCGCGGCTGCAGGTTCACTGCGGTGTGCGCGCGGCTCAGAGGTGGAAACACGCCTCTTCTCAACAAAACCAAAACGCTTCTTATAACTTGCTTTCCGTTTGGTGGTGGAGAGACCAAAAATAAATAAATAAATGATAAAAATAGAGATGATTTTCAGTCAATGTCCTCAGAAGTAAAGATGTTTATGTTTATTAAATTTGTTCATTTTTTTTTTACAAAAGAAACAATACAAGACAATCTCATAAATGATAATGTACAAAATATAAAAAAATGAAAGGTAGCAGAAAGAAGAATAAATCTTATTATATCTGCCCCTTACTTCCAACAATCAGATTAAACAATAATAATCAACCATGTAAACAATAATAATCTTCAACCAACTTTTTCCAACAATCAGATTAAACAATAATAATCTTCAACCAACAGTACAAAATGACTAACTCTTTCTAATTTTCTAACTAATACAATACACATTTTCTAACTACACGCTATTTCACATATATTTTTTTAACACATTTGTTTTGATCATTTTCTTAAATGTAAACATTGACTTGGCATCACAGATGGCTGTGAACAATTAAGGTAATCCGCGGCAGAGTTGATAATAAGAAACTGAAAATCTACAGGTGCTGGTCATAAAATTAGAATACTGTATCATGAAAAAGCGGATTTATTTCAGTAATTCCATTCAAAAGGAAAACTTTTATATTAGGCCTATATCCATTCATTACACGCTGATATATTTCAAATGTTTATTTATTTTAATGTTGATTATGACAACTAATGAAAACCTCAAATTCATTACCTCAGAAAACTAGAATATTGTGAAAAGGTTCAATATTGAAGACACCTGGTGCCACACTCTAATCAGCTAATTAACTCAAAACACTTGCAAAGGTCTAGTTCTGTAGGGTACACAATCATGGTGAAGACTGCTGACTTGACAGTTGTCCAAAAGACGACCATTGACACCTTGCACAAGGAGGACTAGACACAAAAGGTCATTGCTAAAGAGGCTGGCTGTTCACAGAGCTCTCTGTCCAAGCACATTAATTGAGAGGCAAAGGGAAAGAAAATATGTGGCAGAAAAAAAAGGTACACACAATAGGGATAAATACACCCTGGAGAGGCTTGTGAAACAAAACCAGTTGTAAAATGTGGGGGAATTTCACAAAGAGTGGACTGCAGCTGGAGTCAGTGCTTCAAGAACCACCATGCTCAGACGTATGCAAGACAAGGGGTTCAGCTGTCACAATCCTTGTGTCAAGCCAGTCTTGAACAAGAGACAGCTCAAAAATGTCTCACCTGCATGAGACTGCTGCTGAGTGGTCCAAAGTTAGTTCTCTGAAAGTAAATTTTACATTTCCTTTGAAAATCAAGGTGAGCCAGAGCCAGCAAAAGATTATTTGAGGCCCATGGGCAGAGGTTTATAGGGGCATGCTTCCAGCTAAAGCTAGTATCTGGTTGGGCTAGCTGCTGGAGATAAATTGCAAAAAAAATGGAAAAAGCTTTCGAAAATTGATCCCAATTGTTTGTAAGGATTTTAAATATTGTTGTGCATATGGCGGGAATTTTGAACTTGCTCAAATAAAACACATGCTCCAATTTTCTCCTAAAATAGTCTGTTTCCACAAGCATCTGGAATCCGTCTCAAACTTTTTTCTGTTTAGTTTTCATGAGTCAGAAAGTGCAAAAATGTACAGTATCGCACGATACTGGAGAGTGACAAATTCAACTCAGTGCTGCGAGAAAATACACAACTGTTCGGTTGCAGTCTTGATTTCGTGCTGCCGCGTTCTGCACCGACAGTTTTTGAAAATCCCAACTTATTTTTGAGTTCAGTTATTATAAAACCATATGCTAATTTATGGAAACTAAATTGAGAAAGAGTGGAGATGCCCACGATGACTCTGGTCTATTTGAGAAAAGAAAAATGGTCAAAAAAAGACAATTAAAAGTTTTAAACTATAAACCTCTGTCAACAAAGTCCATGCTCAATAATCCAGGTATACAATCCAAAGACTTTCAGTCAGGTCATCTGGACAGTTTCTTTTATTTTGTGCTGAAACGCCTCTGTGAATCACAAAAGGAAACTACAATTTTTATGACTTGTGCAACTGCTGCTCGACAACCACAAGAATGTCATGTAACAATGATAGTTACACATGGAAGTGTAGAAATGTAGAAAATATGGTGCCTCTTCTCCCTGTCCAGCAATTGTTTTGTAATGAGATGTTAAGCAATGAGCCTCGGAGAAGAAGTGCAGAAGCTGCTGGATGAAGATCAAATTCAGATTAAAATCAGAATGCTCAGATTAAAGTCAGAATGCTCAGATTAAAGGTGCTATGTGTAACTTTCTGTAGAGCACAGAACTTAGAAATATTTTCAACAGGCAAAGCATTCTGATCCCTCCCCCTCAGAGCCATATATGGCTCTGCCCCCCTTGCTCTGCTGAAATTCAAATTCAAGCTCTGTTTTTATTGGCTGATTCAAATTCAAGCTCTGTTTTTATTGGCTGGTTACAAACTCTGTTTTTATTGGCTGGTTAACGGCGGGTCACTCTGTGTTTTTAGTGTTTTTATAAATGCTGATAGAGAAGCAAGGGGACTATAGTTTTTTTCAGAGATTACTTTGTCTAACATCAGTCTGTCAGTAGATAGTGACAGAGTGAAGAAATATGTTAAAATATATTGTTAGAAAAGTTACAGACTGCACTACAAAGTTACATAGTGCAGCTTTAAAGTCAGAATCCACAGATTAAAGTCAGAATCCTCAGATTAAAATCAGAATCCTCGGATTAAATCAGAATCCTTGGATTAAAGTCAGAATCCTCGGATTAAAATCAGAATCCTCAGATTAAAGTCAGAATCCTCAGATTAAAATCAGAATCCTCAGATTAAAATCAGAATCCTCATCTTAAAATCAGAATCGTCAGATTAAAGTCAGAATCCTCAGGTTAAAATCAGAATCCTAAGATTAAAGTCAGAATCCGCAGATTAAGTCAGAATCCTCAGATTAAAGTCAGAATCCTCAGATTAAAGTCAGAATCCTCAGATTAAAGTCAGAATCCTCAGATTAAAATCAGAATCCTCAGATTAAATCAGAAACCTCAGATTAAAGTCAGAATCCGCAGATTAAAGCCAGAATCCTCAGATTAAAGTCGGAATCCGCAGATTAAAGTCAGAATCCGCATATTAAGTCAGAATCCTCAGATTAAAGTCAGAATCCTTAGATTAAAGTCAGAATCCTCAGATTAAAGTCAGAATCCTCAGATTAAAGTCAGAAGCCTCAGATTAAAGTCAGAATCCGCAGATTAAAATCAGAATTCAATTCTTTGTTGAAAACAGGTCTCTCTTGTACAGGTAGTCCCCGATTTACGAGCGCTCTGATCTGCGAGGTTCCAGACTTACGAGCTGCGAATTTTTGGAAAAAACGAAAAAAATACTGAGTTTTCATGTGTTTTTTCACCACAGTTAGTTAGCTAAGCATATGGACACACGTTTCCGATCATTTTTATGCACTCATAAGCAGTTTTTGGATGAAAATAGAGTGTTTGTAGTCGCGCTAGCGAAAACCGTTCCAATTTACGAGCGAAATTCCGGATTTACGAGAGAAATGGCGGCCGTTCCAAATTACGAGATTTCCGGTTTACGAGCGCCTCGTTGTAACGGATCTCGCTCGTAAATCGGGGACTACCTGTATATGAGTCCTCGACGCTCAATGGGATTAACCTGCCTAAATAAAGGTTGAATGAATGAAGATGCCTTTAACGTTCAGTTCTCACTGTTGTCTCTAATTTTTGTTGTTGTCATTTTTGTTGTGTTTGTTTATTAAGTCCCTAAAATCTCGTCCTATTTAGTGTTTTTTTAGTGATTTCCTTGTCCAAATGTGACCCCAACACACTTAAAGGCAATCAAAATCATCCAAACTGTTGAATTAATCTATATGATATTGTACTGATCAAAATATTGACTTCATTTTTTTCAAGAAAAAACTTACATTAACACAAGTCTATTGTCAAACTGTCTGAAAGACCAATTTCTGGGGGCTCCTTGCTGTCGTGAGCAGCAAATAAAACCATCTGTCTCCTTGGGTTTGCATGCTGACCCTTCACCCACTCATTGTTTCATGCGTCATAAATTGGCCTATGTATTAAAACACAGTCAAATAAGATTGTAAACTGTGCTTGTTTAAACAAGAAGTTCCTAAAACCGACTTCTTCTGTTAGTGTAGGCTGCTGTCGTTGATGTTCGGCATCATTTTCTTCGTGTGGAAGGTTTGCCGCTGTGCTCGCTGACATTGTTCTGTTGCATCATTTAGACAGATTTTATGTAGTGAGCAAGGTTCACGGCTCTCCTTTACATTTCTAGAAGAGAAACATCCTCTGTGATTAGCGGTCACTCTTTCAGGGACGAAGATGTGCACATTCTTGATAGAGAGGAGCGATGGTTCGAGAGAGGAGCGAAGGAAGCCATCTTTATGAAGAGAACTCGTCCATCGTTAAACACGGACAGAGGCTTCCGTGTCCAATTGTCCTCCTCTTACAATGTTGTTGTTGCATCACTCAACCCTCTGTGAATAGCAAGCAGGTCGTTAGGCAGCTTGTCCTTTGTTCCTTTACATGTGACTAACAAGTTCTGGCCATCACCAGCAGACTGACTGATCCACAATGAGAAGGTGCAGCTTGTTTGATGCAGCGCCTCAGACTGAAGAAGTATTATACAGTATTGTATAATTTTATTCATTTCATATTAAAACAATGACAATTTTTAAAAGAAAAATTTAACAAAAACATAAAATGAAAGGAAACAGAAGAAGAAAACATTTCTCATCATATCTGCTCCTTATCAAACAATCAATTCAAACTATCAATTCAAACATTAATATACATATTTGTAATACAAAAGTATACAGTCTCATCAGAATTATACAGTCTCATCAAAATACCTATTACAATTTGTTAAATTAGAATCAACTTAAATGTTACTCTTCAACAAAAGGGATAAAAGACTAAATGTTTCAACAAGAATAACCCATCCAGAAGACCTTGCTCAACCTTGCTAGATGTATCCACCTGGATTATTGAGCAGCGTCAGGGCATGTTAGACAGTTTCATATCCAAGTCTGAAATATGTTGGTTCTGATGGGACAACTAATGACTGCATGGAGTCCAAACTCTAATCATTCCTCCTCCAACCAAGAGCTGGGCTTCCCCTGGGTGTCCCAAATATCTCCTTTTTGGTCTTGATTGTTCAAAGGACAAGCAAAGTTCAGTTTTTTATTTAATTTGTGATGCACGTCAAAACTTGGTTAAAGCCTGCGGAGTTTGCACAGTGGTGGAGAAAGTACTCAAACACTGTACTGTATAGTAAAAGTACTTGCTGAATGTATTACCTAATGCAATGGTCTACTATATCATTAAGTGTGCCTACCATATTTATATTTTCTGTAATACATTAATAGTGTTATATCATATTAATGAACAATGCTGTAGTGCATGTTTTTACTGTTTACTCTGTGACACAGTTCAAACTTGGACTTGTGATTCTGTGCGTCAGAATTTCAGGGATGACATAGAGTTAAATGTCATTAAGCAAAATAAGAACATCGGAATGAATACACCTTTGAAAGTTTTTATTTAACACAAAGTAAAACCAATGTGTCATTTTAACGGCAGTAAACAAAGTTGTCTGCCTGAACAAAAGAGCATTACAAACACTTAAAGGAATATCTGATAATTTCAACTCCAGTTTGTCATCAACTCTAGTTAAAATACTGTCCAGTCAACATAGTAATGGGTCATTAGAACAATATTTTAACTTCCTGACACCATTTTCAAAACTTGGACCTGAGTGTCAAGCCATTTGGAGACATCCCTCGTCTCCTGTCCAAACATGAACTGACACATTTTAATATTGCAGCAAGAATTTCTTGTTCAAGTTCAGAAGAAGTTGGTTTTCAACGTTTTTTGAGTCCAGTCTGGCTCTTTAGGGAGAGAATCTGTATTTCTGTACTGAGCAGTCATTCAATATTATTTCACTAGACTTTCAACAATCCTTCAATATTTTTCAATAATCTTTCAATAATCTTTCAATGGCCTTTCAATAATATTTCAATGGTCTTTCAATAATATTTCAATAATCTTTCAATGGCCTTTCAATAATATTTCAATGGTCTTTCAATAATATTTCAATAGTGTTTCAATAAGGTCATGGGTGTTGTGTCTATTCTGGCTGAATCTCCGTGGTAGAATCCATTTTGAGTGCGTTAGTGGTGCTGTGGGTGCTCCCAGCTCAATGGCGTTTATACAAGAATATACGTCATTGGTCCAGCTCTTCTTGAAGGCGGGTCTAATGTTACTTGTCCACTTTGCAGTGATTCAATGGACCAACTCCCCTCTCGACATCAGTTACTTTCAAACGACAAATAAAAAATGCACCGTGAATGTAACTTGTAACTCAACGCATTATAGAAATGTAGTGTAGTAGAAAGTACAGATACTTCATGTAAAATGTAGTGGAGTAAAAGTACCCACATCCTCTCACACAGCTCTCCCACAGGTGTACATAATCTCATTTCATCACATGTACTACATGCGGTGCAAATGACAATAAAGACTCTCTGACTCTGATTTAATTCTACTTAAGTAAATGGTAAATGGTAAATGGAGCTTATTTATATAGCGCTTTCCAGCCCCCTATGAGGGGCCCCAAAGCGCTTTACAATACCAACCATCCACCCATTCATACACCGGTAGAGGCAGACTGCCATGCAAGGTGCCTTTCCAGTCCTACCGGGAGCAACTCGAGGTTAAATGTCTTGCCCAGGGACACAACAACACATGGTGTGGGGAACCGGGATTCGAACCTCCAACCTTCCGATCGGAGGACGACTGCCATTACCACTGCGCCACGGCCGCCCCAGTAAAGATACACAAAAAATGTACTTAAGTACAGTAACAAAGTACAGGTAGTCCCCCACTTACGAGCGCATCGACATACGAGGATCCGGACTTACGAGCGGACTAACGAACAGTAAAGTGTACAGAACATACAGAAAATACAGCACTGGTATGTGTTTTTAGATGAAAGTGTGTTAGCTAACTGTTTGTAAACAAAGTTTCTGAGCATGTTTATGAACTAGTATGTACGTTTGTGTTGAAAAACGAGTGTTCGTAGTAGCGCTAGCATAAATTTTCCGACTTACGACCGAAAATCCGGACTTACGAGCAACACGTGTTTCGTGTTCCGATATACGAGATTTCGTCTTATGAGCACCTCGCAGGAACGGAACTCGCTCGTAAGACGGGGACTACCTGTATTTGTACTTAGTTTCATCCCACCACTGAGTTTGCGACAAAGTAGTTATCTTAATTTTTTACAATACAACGGCTATTTCTCACCATCAGGTGGTCTTAGTCTGAAAGTCTGTCTCAGAAGATGATGGGATATGAATTCTATCGATTCATTATCGTTACTCGCTTCTTCGTTTCTGGGTCACTGGTGCCCATATACAGCAGTCACTGTGTGTGAGGCAGGGGACACCTTGGACAGGTCTCCAGTCCATCATAGAGACAAATGAGACAACCTCTCACTAGGACGAGTTAAGAGTTAACATTGAATTTACCACAATTTAATAGTCTTTTAAAAATGTTTTTGTTTTGTTAGATCAGGGGTCTGCAACCTGCAGCTCTGGGGCCACACATGGCTCTTTGGTCCCGCTGCAGTGGCTCTTTCAGGCTTTGACCAAAACAACAAAATAAATAAAATAAATATATATATTATTTAAATTATTGCCAACAATGAAAGTGGATGGATTTAGCAGATTTCCCATCATTTTCAAATATATGAAGGATAGTTACAAAAACATGGCATGACACATGTGGTCTACATCATGCTAATAGTTTGTTAGCCACTTTAAGTCGACTTCCAGCCTCACCGTGTGATCTTTCTCTCAAAACCACCAGAATGTTTTGGAATATCTTTAAGACAAGCTGCTGAGAAGGAATATGGTGAGTAACATGGATAACACTAAGAATCAAACACAAAAAAACAAAGCTAAAGTAAACAAAATTATTTATTTTTCTTTGAAAATGTAATTGGATATCCAACAAACTGATCTAATTTCAAACTGTCGTTAACTTTGTGCTTTAAGTAGGATACTTAATTCTTCAACAATTAAGAGAACTCACATTGGCCTGCAG
>JBBPBX010030612.1:10152-21954 GCA_038048925.1 Garcialebias charrua
AATGAAAGTGGATTCATCTGGAGCCCCACCGTACTCTAAAGAGGTGCCATTTGTTTACCACTCCATCCAAAGGAATGAGACACCAGATTACAGAGATTTGGTTCAAAATGAAATGTTCTGAAGGAGCTACAGCAGAGTGTACCGACCCAGTTTAAAGTAAAACACACGGTGCAATCATGGCTTTGGTTGCTCACAAATGAACGTGTTCTCCTTGCAGAAAGTCCTCAAAGTGGAAGGTTTATTTGAAATAAGCTGAAATCAATACAGCTCTCTGACTCGTGATCAGGACCCGCATGTTGTCTTGGAGTGGAAACGGCACGCGGCTGTGCATTCATCTGCTGATGTTGTTTGCAGACTGCGGCCCTGATACGCGCTGTGAGCCAAAAGCATTAGCGACACTTTGAAATACTAAATGAACTGACTGATCACAGCTGTAAGCCTCGAGGATTCGTCTTGCTTTACAGTTAAAACCTGCTCGCTGACGCGCACGCAGAAGAAAAAAGAGAAGGAGAGCGAGGAAATATCAAATATCAAAGCGGCAGTGTGCAGATGGATGGTGTGGCTGGGTGGCAGCATGTTGAGCAGCGCCACAAGGTAAAGAACAGAATGAGACTAATGCGACGGGACGTGGTAAATGTGCACGAAAGCACCAGCAGGACATTAAGGGCTTCAAAGCAGGTCTGCTGAGCAGCTGAAGGTTTAATGCAGAGCGGCATTGTGGGAACTCCAGTAACTAAACCACACATCAGTATGGAACCTAGTTCAGATGATTTGATCCCTTCAGACAGGCTCAAATTTACAGTGACGTGCAGGGCCTGAAATCTTATTGTGTGACTCTGCTGTGCACAGCTTAAACAGCTCCCTGCACGTCAGATTACCGGTTAATGTAGCGGAGATGCTTGTGATAGACTGCATGGAGCATCGAGCGACGTGGCAGCTGCAAACATGTTGTTGTTTTTATAATGAACGAGGCCCAAATCTTATTCTGGGTAACAAACTGAACATTAGGTTTCCAGCAGCCAGTTTCATGGCAACAAGCGGATGTGTTTGGATGCTGCAGGACACAAGATGGCAAGAAGCAAACAAAACATCCCTACAGCAGCAGATTGGACATGCTGATGTGGGAATCAAAGCGTTTTCTAGCCACAAATCTTAAAATAAAAATTAAGAGCACATCAGACGGATCATAAAACGACATTTGAACAAATAGACTATATGCCACGGGGGGTTGTGACGTACTTCCGGTAAAATGCGACACACATCCGCCACTTCCGGTTCCCATCCACTGCCGTTGTTGCTAGCGTTAGCTCCTAGTAGCAAACCATGACAACGACCCGAAACGGGAAGCGGCTGCGCGCTACCGGCACTACACGTGAGTACCGTTGTGTCCGCCCACCGGTGGGAACAGCTGTTCCGAGGGGGGGTTTCGGCGAAGATTTATCGCGGCTATCCGTAGGGGGAACGTCGCAATAATTTCATATGGTTTTATATGTGTATGGAGTTATTATTGGTGTGTATGCAGATGTTTTATTAATTGTATTAAGTCATTTATGTTAGTGTATTTCCCGCTAACCGGAAGTGTGCCGTCTGTGTAATGACTGCGGGAGTGCTGGAACGGAAGTCCGTGGCATAGGCTATTGGCACTCCTTCAAGGAATGCAAATCACCCGCTGCCTTACATTCCAAAGTTTAAATAAAGCTCTTGCATGATCTGTCAGCACTCATAGCAGGTGTAAGGGATGATTCTCAGTGAACACCACACCCAGCTTTAGCACAATAATTGTCTGGCTGAGATGAAGCCCTTTTTGTGTTTTCTAATATGAGCTGACTGTGGCAGCCATCATGAATTGGGTTAACTCCAAAAGTTAATCAGTTGACGATACATCAAATTATTACTGTCTGAAGCTTCATTAAAATACATCCAGAGGTTATTGAGATATTTTGCTAACAAACCGACAGAGTTGACAACGTCTTACAGACCTTGTGCAGTCAGTTCAGGCTCAGACAGGTTCAAGTTGTGGATCAGTCTTGGCTGCAGCCACGTATGTGTAAAGCCTGAAATACACCTGAGCGTCCTCAGGTACGCCACTCTACGCGTGCATTTTGTGCGCATGTGTTTTGCTGCTATACTTCAGAAACTATCAGCTTTCAAACGCTCGCGTTCTCCTTGTTGTAATATGAGCAGCTGCGCACGGAGGGGACTCAACTGAGCTCGCTGATTGGTCACTTGCTGACACGCCTACTGAAATGATTGACAGCTTTCAGTCAGCTCATGTAGCTCGCTGAAGACCGCGGCGGTGTTCTGATGCGGTGTTTCTACTATATATGTTATAAAAAGTTCTCTCAGAAATAAAAATAATAACAGGGAGTGCTTTTCCTGCAGCACACAGCCCACCAGGGATATTTAAAACATCGCGCACCCAGGTAGGACCTGAATTCATTCATTTCATTCATGGAGTGAACGGAGGAAGAAGTGATTACTTGACTTTAGGCAAAAAAACAAAAGAAAAGGCCCGATCAGCGATAAAGAAGGGGAATTTATTTCATTTGTGTAACATACAAAACAGTCCGGCGCCGGGGAAGTTTATGGTCAGACACCGCGCATCGCGCACGCGGACGTAAAAAAAAAGCTTTGCGCGTATGTGCCCTGAGGGGCTACGCTTTTGCCTTGACGTACGTACGTTGCGTATAGGCGTATCGTGAGAACGCTCAAGTGTATCTCGGCCTTAAAACTGACAGGTCCACTGTATGTTGGACAAAAAGGCTTTGTTGTGGTGGCCATCTTTAATTGGCTTGACTCTATGCAGATGATGTGGTTCTGTTAGGGTCTTCAGGCCAAGACTCAGCATGCACTGAGGTGGGGTGGGGGTGGGGGGCTTTGCAGCCAAGTGTGAAGCGGCTGGAATGAGAATAGAGCTTTGGAGCGTGACGTCACTGGTCCACCGCGCACAGCATTGTGGGTAGTTTTTTTTTGTAGTTTTTTGTCGATCCGCCATTTTTCCTGCCTTGCTCGTATTTTGTTCGAATCAGGTTTCAACAGCTTAGCAATGGTCCTAAATTGCTGTGTAATAGGATGCAATGTCCGTTCACACGACAGAAAAGGTAAAAAAATAAGAAAACGGACTCGTTTTATAGTTTCCCTACCTGGAAACAACGCGAGGGCGAGCTTGTGTCGGCCATAACAAAAAGGAGGCATGGATATCAGCAGTGAGACGTCCTGATGTAACGTTCTCCAACATCACAAGATACATGCTTGTTTGTTCCAGACATTTCCATTCAGGTGAGTATTTTAAATCAGTTTACTGGAGTTGTGCCATTTTGTCAAGGTGTATCATGTTTTGGTCGAGTTCAGTGCATAGTGGGTCAACCAAGTTTAGGTCGGACATCTGTGTTATTTTAAAATAAACTGTTTAAAGTTGATTGTGTTGTCACATTGACTGTAGCATATTGTTTTTTATTATTAATTTATTTCTTTATTCATTTTATCAAAATAAATACCCAACAAAGACAAAAAAAAGAAAATATAAAATGAAAGGCAGCAGAAAGAAGAAACTATCTTATTATATCTGCCCCTTTTCCAAACAATCTATTCAAAGAATAATCTATAAGTAACAAAAAATGAGTAACTCATCTCAATTTTCAAATTTCAACATATTACACATTAAAGCGCTTCATCTTTTAACAAAATGTGTCTGAATATTTAAGGGTAGTACATTGTTATGACATTTATACATCACCATTAAAATAAGGTAATCTACCAATGGAACTTCAGTAATTTCAACTAAAAAAAAATATACTAGATGGATGACAGTAATGTTTTCTGGCAATAATTATATTACTGATCTGCGTTCTCTTCAAGGCAAATCTTCTTATGAGATGGATGAGTCAAATCCCGACTGGGCTCCAACACTGCACTTGGGACACTCCGAGGTGAAAGAGACGTTACAGCAGAGCACAAGGGGAAGATGAAGGCCAGGAAGTGATGGAAAGGCAAAATCAACAAGCAGTGTCTGCGGTGGAAACCCCACGAGAGGACATCACTGTCGCTGCAGATGGGGAGGAGGAAGATGAACCAGCAGCAAAAAGGCGACAAACAGAATGTCAGTTGTGCGAACAAAGAAGAGCAGAAATTAATCGTCTCTTACAGGAAAACAGGGAGCTCAGGTCAGAGCTGAATAAAAAACAGCTAGACAAAGAATTTCTTAGGGGTGACACAAAAAAAGTCAGGTACTATACAGGACTTCATTGCTTTGCCGTATTGTTGTCATTGTTTGAATTTGAAATGAAACAGATCCATTTTGAAGTAAACATTTGATGTAATTAAACATTTCCAGTAAATGTGATGAACGTGTGAGTTAATACATTTTATAGAAAACACACAAAAATGTGCAAATATAAGTCAACAGCATGTTTTACATAATTATGTCTCCCTTGAAGTACAAGCTCTGAGAAATATCTTTAGGAAGCTTCATGCTTTCTGTAGACGTCCAGCCATGTCTGTGTGGTCCACACAAGGTCACAGTGGTTTGATTATGCACCTGTGCAGAGTGGGTGATGCTTCTGCAGGTAAACTTCATCTCCTGCCTCCAGCTGCTGGATGCTGCATGTCTTGTATCTGTGAGGGAACTTTCTCCAGGCAGCAGCGATCACACTGAGTCCATCAGGAGATGCTCCAAGTTCAGGAGTTGGTGTTTATGATGAAACCACATGCTTTAACTTTAAGATTTTTTTTACTGCTAGCTGTATTTTAATGTAGGTGTTTTGATGATTCACACACCATTTTATTTCTGTGTGTAGACACACTGTTACTCAGCATGACCCACGGTGTTCTGGTGGCTCAGAGTCAGAGCAGAACCTGTGAACACAATTAAAATGGTGAATGAAAAGACAATCTATAATATACAGTATATATATGCATCTTAATACATATACTGTATATAGTGATTATAGTAATCTAATCAAGATTTGAAGTCTACATGTTATTAGACATGCTCAAGTCATTAAAAATAAGGTAATTTTCAACTTGGACCTTTGTAATTTAGTTAAAAAACATACTTTAAAAATCAAGTGTTCTCAGTTTTTAATACTCCTAGCATACAGAAGGTTGTTTGATTCTGAAAGAAATGTAAATTAATAATTTATGTACAATTAAGGAGCCAAAAACAACGTACCTTCAACGTATTTACAATCTGGGGGCTTTAAAAATGTCCAAATCATCTACCCAGCTGTTCATAGATTGGACCAGCTCTCCCAGTGATTTGTAATTATAAAAATTATTTGTGGTGTAAACACTGACACAGACCAGGTCTGCTAAAATGACTGTGAAGGGAATGTCAGTGGAGGCAAGTATTACTCCGGGTCTCTGCTCCATTTATTTATTTATTTCAAACGGGCAACATTTCCAATTATACCGATTTTTTCCATGTAGTTTTTTTTTCTCACCTGGGAGAAGCTTATTAGGATACAGTCCACTTTATTTTGCCTGCTTTTCAGAATCGTGACGGAAGATACAGCGCGAAAACAATGGAAAATCTCCTGAATTTCTTTTATTTTTTATGAAGACAACAAACATGGCGGTCGAGACGGGAACGCCCCGACACGCCCCCACACAGTGACGTCTGCTCCAAAGCTCTATAGGCCCGGAGAAGCCCCGGCCCACCACCTATGCACCACCCCCACACACACACAGCACNACACACACACACACACACATACTCGGGCGCACTGTGTGCACTCCGTGAGCCGTGCGGACTCCGCACGTACTGTCCGCAGATGGATGAGATTTCATACTCGAGCGTACACCCCGATTGGCTGCAGCCCACTTCTGCAGGTAAGGGACATTTACCTTCAGGACAAACTGATGTCACTGATTGGTCATTTGCTGACACACCTACTGGATTGATTGACAGGTTGTGTCGCAGATCTGATGTGTGAAAGAAAAGAAAAAAAACAAGAGCTGCCAGCAGCCCTGGATAGAGGCAGGGCGAGTCAGAAGCAGTGTCAGCGGGGTTCTGTGTTTATATGTTGTTAATAAAAAGTTATTTTAAAAAGAAGAAGAAGAAGAAGATCCTACAGCTCTCTCTAATTTCAGACCAGTTTCTCATCTGTCATTTCTATCAAAGGTCCTGGAAAAGATTGTTTTTACTCAACTTCAATCTTTTCTTGAGCACAACAACCTGTTTGAAAAATTTCAGTCAGGTTTTCGAGCTCGTCACAGCACTGAATCTGCACTGCTCAAAGTGCAGAATGACATTCTTCTGTCCCTGGATGCAAAAAACCCTGTTCTGCTGGTGATGTTAGACCTCTCAGCAGCTTTTGACACCGTCGACCATCAGGTACTAATCAACCGCTTGTCTCAGCAGGTTGGCCTCCAGGGAGCTGTGCTTGAGTGGTTCAAATCTTACCTGACTGGGAGAACCTTTTCTGTCATGATAGGCGATCTGTCCTCCTCTTCATCAACCCCTCTGACCTCTGGCGTACCACAGGGATCCATTCTGGGGCCAGTCCTCTTTTCTCTTTACATGCTGCCATTAGGATCAATCATTGCACGTCATAATCTGTCTTTTCACATGTATGCAGACGATTTACAAATCTATCTGCCAGTCACTCCCAACCCCTCACTCAGTTCAAACACTCTTGTCAACTGCTTAAATGACATTAAGCACTGGCTCTCTCAAAACTTCCTCCACCTAAACACAGATAAAACTGAATGCATTTTATTTGGTGCACCTGATGACACCAGCAACATCCTTCCCAGTCCCAGTGTTGGTTTTCCCCTCCCCCACTTCAACCCGGTGGTCAGAAATCTTGGAGTGCAGCTTGACTCCAACTTAAAGTTTGATAAACAGATCAGTTCTGTTGTCAAGACCAGCTTTTTCCAGCTCCGTCTGCTCTCCAAAGTCAAGTCATTTCTCAGCCGTGGTGATCTGGAGAAGGCCATCCATGCCTTTGTGACCTCCAGACTTGATTATTGTAATGCTTTGTATGTTGGTATTAATCAATCCTCCATCTCCCGTTTACAGCTTGTACAGAACTCTGCCGCGCGCTTTTTGACCAACACACGAAAATATGAACACATCACTCCTGTCCTGTCCTCTCTACACTGGCTCCCGGTTCAGTTCAGGATACAGTTCAAGCTGCTCCTGTTTGTTTTCAAAGCTCTGAATGGACTTGCACCTCTGTACATCTCAGAACTTTTGAAAGTCCATCAGCCCGGCAGAGCTTTACGATCTGCCAGTCAACACCTGCTGGAGGTGCCTCGCTCAAGGTACAAACAATGGGGAGACCGGTCCTTTTCTGTTGCCGGCCCAAAAGCCTGGAACAGTCTCCCCCTTGAGCTGCGTGCCACCTCTGATCTGACTCTGTTCAAAACCAGACTGAAGACCCACTTGTTCAAAAAAGCTTTCAGTGTGTAACTTTTATTACTTTTGGTATTTTAGTATGTAGCATTTTTTATTTCCATTGCCTTCTTTTATTACTGTTGTTTTTTATTCTATTTTCACTGATTTATTGTTCCAGTTTATTCATCTTTTTATCCTGTTAAGCACCTTGGTCAATGCAAGGCATTGTAGGAAGGTGCTATACAAATAAAGTTTATTATTATTATTATTATTATAAGAAGAAGAAAACAGGGAGCACCTGCCCTGCAGCCCACACATCAGACCGGCCCACCAGGAAAACTACAGACAGTCCTGAATAGTCACATCGGGCCTGAGTGTACAGATTTTAATTATCTTGTGACAAATTCCTTCATTTCTCACAATTTCATTCATGGCATCAACAAACGAGGAGGAAGAGATCTCTTGCCTCTTGGCCAAAAAAACAAAACAAAAATAAAAACAGAAGGCCTTTAAACCAGACCAGGGATGAAGATGGGGAATACACTGGTGAAGGACATGAAGACGATGGACAGCAAAAAACATTCAGAATATTTTTAAATGGATTCTAGCAAGTTTGATGAGCTAGTTGGGCACTTAGGCCCGTTTCTTCAGCCCCAGGGCAGCCACCGCACACCTGTCAGCGCTGCACAGAGAGCGGGTTGGTGTGCATACAAAAAAAGTAAATCGCCAGGCAGTTTATTGTGCGACACGGAGTACACGCACGCGGACATGGCCAGCGGACGTCCGCTTTGAGTTCGTGTTGGGTCCACCTTGAGTGCGCATGGACCTCCACGTAGTGAAGTACGTCCGACTATGTGGGGGCCTTTAATCTGAGGACATGGTTCTTGACCAGAAATGGGTGGAATACCCACCGCCGGGTAGCGGGGGGTAGAGTCCTTGCCTCAGGTGGAGGAGTTGAAGTATCTGGGCTTCTTATTCATGAGAGATGGTAGAAGGGAGCCTGAGATGAAATGACGAATCTGGGCATCGCCCTCAATAATGAGGGTGTTGCTTTGGTCAGTTGTAATGAATAACGAGTTTGGATTCACTGGTCTGTCTATGTTCCAACCTTTACCTGTGATCATGAGGTTTGGATTCATTCAAACTTTATTTAGGCAGGTTAATCCCATTGAGCCTCGAGGACTCATTTACAAGAGAGACCTGTCTACAAATTAAATAATGATGGCAACAGCAACAGTAGATTTTCCTTGGACAATCAACAATAGACAATCGTAAGAGAGGCATACAGATTTTTTTTTTAACAAGTTAAAACAAAGATATCAAAGTAGCAAAACAGACAGATTATAAGGCTGATGTAGAAAATCAAAAACAGGAACATGTCTGCATTGGTTTTTTCCAGGATTCCAACAGATTCTTAAAGCCATTTAGAGAAGTCAAGGTCGAGAGCTTCAGATCTTTTTGTAAGATATTCCATGAAGCAGGAGCGGAGTAGGAGAAGGCCCTTTTGCCAAGTTCAGTCCTCACTGACGGAACACTGCAGGTAATCATGTCCTGAGAGCGCACACTGTAGCTGCACTCACGCAGAGACATGTAGGAGGAGATGTATGAAGGCAGCAGACCAAGAAGTGATTTGAAGATGAAAATGTACCAGTGGAAGAGTCTGCGTGAGGTTAATGATGTCCAGTTAACCAGTGAATACAGGGTGCAGTGGTACGATAATCACAACCAGTTATGAATCTTAGTGCACCATGATAGACAACATCCAACATCTGCAGGGTGTTTATAATGACTAAAAAACAGATCCTGGATACAAACAGCTCAAATGAGCTTCTGCTGAGCCTCAGAGATATGGTGAGGCTGTCCTTCATTGGGTGGAGCTCGGAATAGAGCTGCTACTACCTTGTAGGGAAAGCAGTCAGCTGAGGAGGTTCATCTGATTAGGATGTCTTCTGGATGCCTACGTTTGGAGGTTTTCCAGGCATGTACTGCTGGAAAGAGGCCCCAGGGCAGACCCAGAACTCTCTGGAGGGATTGTGTATCTTCTCTGTTCTGGGAACATCTTGGTGTCCCCCAGGAGGAGCTGGAGTGTGTCGCTTGGGGGAGGGAGGTCTGGGTTTCTGTTGCCTCCACAACCTAACTACGGATAAGTGGTAGAAGATGGAGATTTATAGACATACATCCAATTTTGACTTTCATTAAAAAACAGTCCAGAGTTTCATGAAATATTTTAACAAACAGAGACACAAATAAACATGAAAGCAATAGCATGATTGCAAACTTTTTACAATGGCTGACAATAACAAAATAAAATGTCTAAATAGTGTTTTCCAACCCTATTCAGATCCATAATAAAAATAAAAATAAAGTTTTTATTTTCATTCTGATTCTCTTGTAGGCTAAAATCCTGTGATTGGTTAATTTGTGTCTTTCTGCAGCCGGTCGTGTCGGTGTAGTGATGTTATAACATGGAAGAGGGTTGCACACAGAGTTTTATTTGAATAATTGACCAGATTTTCTGCTGTGTTTCTGTGTTGCAGGTTACAGCTGATTTCTAGTGACAGCTCTACTTTTAAACATGTCTGCACATCACCTACAGTCCCGGAGGAAAACCAATATATCCTTTTTATATTCTAAGGACTTAGGAATCGGAACCTGATGAATAATCATCAGTTTCTGTTGAACCCTGGAGGATCCAGCAGCCACAGAGGCAGGAGCACAGATTCATTGTCAATTGAAGTTTTTGTGTCAAGAAGCACAACAGGTTTTTACCAGGTCTTCAAATAAAGGAAATTTAAACAACTGACATGATTTGTTTAACAAAAACTCAACCAAAATGCATGAGCTATGTGTAAAAAAAATTTGCTAAAATGAGCAGTTTGGCATTCAGATTGTGGAAATCTGTGATTTCTTGGTTATTTTTTTTTATTTATGTTTTTGTGTTTATTGTCAGGTTTAATTATTTTTGGTGTATTTTCTGTATTCTGTCCCTCTGTGTTGACATGTGTCATCAGGTCAAACATTTTACCTAAGATCAGCTCCTGCTCCTCTTCTGGCCACGCCCACTCACATATGTTCCCTATATCTCGTTATCAGAGTCAGAGTCAGAGAGTCTTTATTGTCATTTGCACCGCATGTGGTACATGAGATGAAAACGAGATTATGTACACAGGGTCCCAGTTACATCCAACAACAAATGCAAGAGAAAAACAGTAATAACATCTAGAATTAACTAAGAAAAACATCAACTAGTAATACACTAAGCCCTAATGTAGTAGAAAAACATCATTATAAACAGCAGCACGAACATGAGTCTGTATGAGCAGATGGTCACAGATGAACACAGCAACAAGAAAACAGATCAGCATCAGCATGATGTGATATTTTGCAGTGTTTATTTTATTTTATTTTTATTTATTCATGAGTCTAACAGCCTCAGGGTAGAAGCTGTTCCTCAGTCTAGTGGTTCTACATTTGATGCTCCTCAACCTCCGTCCTGAGGGGAGTGGGGCAAAGAGTGAGTGTGCTGGGTGAGTGAGGTCTTTCATGATGCAGGTGGCTCTTTTCCTGCATCTGGAGGTGTAAATGTCTGTGATGGTGGGGAGACTGACTCCAACAGACTTCTGTGCAGCCTTCACCACTCTCTGTAGAGCTTTCCTCTCTGCAACTGTGCAGCCTCCATGCCACACATTGATGCTGGAGCACAGGATGCTCTCCACTGCACACCTGTAGAAGGAGGTGAGGACTGGGCTGCTCAGACCAGCTCGTCTCAGCCGTCTGAGGAAGTAGAGTCTCTGATGACCTTTCTTGATCAGGCTGGTGGTGTTGTTGCTCCAGCTGAGGTTATCATTCAAGTGTACACCCAAGTATTTGTAGCTGGAGACCACTTCCACCGCAGATCCACCTATGTTCAGTGGGGCATGGGTGTGTTTGTTCCTTCTGAAGTCCACAATCATCTCCTTTGTCTTCTTCACATTCATGTGAAGGTTATTCTCTTTGCACCAGCTCTCCAGGTGTTCCACCTCCTGTCTGTAGCTGGACTCATCATTGTTTGTGATGCATCCCACCACCGCTGTATCATCTGCAAACTTAACAATATGACAGCCTGGATGTGTGGCTGTACAATCATATGTGAGCAGAGTGAACAGAAGAGGGCTCAGCACACATCCTTGGGGAGAGCCAGTGCTGAGGGTTATGGTGGAGGAGGAGAAGTTGTGGATCTTCACGGACTGTGGTCTGTTTGTTAAGAAGTCTAGTACCCAGTTACAAACGGAGGGGCTTAGCTTATGCTCAGCTGTTTCCCATCTCCTCATCAACTCATATTCGTCCCTTCTGTCTCCTCCCCATCGTCCATTTTTAGTATTATTATTATTATTTTAATTATATTTTTGACTCAAGCTCATTGTGTGTAAATCTGTACTTCCTGGTTCTAATTTTAACCCGACACAGATGAGTTTTAACCAAAT
>JBBPBX010030613.1:0-30475 GCA_038048925.1 Garcialebias charrua
AGAAAAACACACGAGGATGTAAAAAATACAAATACAAAACATGTAAAAATACAAGTCAAGAGTCAGAGTTTCTTTATTTGTCATTCGTACCACATGTGGTGCATGTGGTGGAACAAAATTGTGTACACAGTGTCCCAGTTACATCCAACAAAAGTATAAAATAAAGAAAAACGGTAATAAGATCTAAGATATGAACTAAGAACAGAAAACAGGTGAAATAATAATAATAATGTCATATTTTTGTCATCTGTGTATGTTTCCATACAAGACGAAATTTGACTCTGCATTTAACCCAATCACCAGCAGCGAAGTGAAGAAATGTGGTCAGTTTGTCCTCCAGTATTCTGAGCCTATAGCAGCACAACTAAGGGACAGCTCGGGAAACCAAGCCAGCCCTAACTATAGGATTTGTCAAAATGGAAAGACTAAAGCCTAATCTTAAAAGTAGACCATGGGTCAGCCTCACCGACAGAAACTGGAAGTTACATTTACAAATACGTTTTGTTTTCCAGTGATCACTTTTCTTTAGCCATAGTTGAGTTGTTGTGTTGTTCCACCCACTGACCTCCACCTGTCGTTTCAGGAGCGAACAGTTCTTTGGGAGCCCCAGCAACAAAGCAACAGCAGCAGAGGGCATCAGAGAGCGCCTCCTGCTGGTCGAAGAGCGGCGACTGCAGCTGAAAGAGACGAGGCTTCATAACAACCAAGAGGAAGAGGTGCTTAATAACCTGGAGGAGAGGTTAGATGTAATTGGAGAAGAACTGAGTGAGAAAGAGGAGCAAGATGAAGAGGAGAAAACAGCAGAGCCACAGGAAGACGACCTGGGGAGGACTACACAGGACTGCTAATGAATGTGATGTTACACCTCGCAGTTTTAACGAAGGGTTGCTGACTTTTGAAACCTCCCCTGCAGGCTGCGTGTGCCCAGCTGCAGCAGAACATTTTCCTGGCTGTTGATTCTTCTTTCATGAAGGCCATATTCCCTCTCCCACCCTTAGGCCCATGACTTGACGCTTTCTGCAACGTGTTGGAAGTTCATTCTAAAACGGGGAATGGTTTGTTCTGCAAGCTCATCAACCTCTACCATTTTTCAGACCTCAGCTGTCTATAATAAAAAATACAATAGTTATTATTTACTGGAATATTTAACGTTTATATCTCTGACTGTTGAAAAAAAGGACTGTGTTGGTTTTATTTGTAATTTTTAAATACTGTATTAAGATGTTCTAACAGCTGCCTTCTCCTTCTCCTTGATGTGAGGAGAGCTTCCATGGTGCTTATTTGTGCTCTTCATGCTTTTTGTAACGTCCCTTACATTTGTACTCTCAGAAATCTACAATAAAACATTTATGAAATAAAATTTAATTTCAGTTTGATTTCAGGTTCTTGAAGTGGATGTTACATGTTGAACGGGTTACTGGATTTTATCAAGACTGTTGTAACATGAACACTTTTTTGATGCAAATACTTTTAATGGAGAAATGAGGCTCTAAATAAATGTGACTTGATGGAATTCAGACATTCACTCTGGTTCTGCGGCAGACTGACCAGACACGTGTGTGTGTGTGTTCCCGTTTCTGCTACAGAGTGAGGACCATCAGGTTTTTAACCAACAAAGAGGTCATTTTTGGGAAGTGAGGACATTTGCGTGGTCCTCGCTTTGTTTTCAATGGAAATTAGCTCTAGCTATGCTACTCAATTTTTTTTACGACGGTTCTCTTTGGATGTAAAATTAGTTTTTAGCCCCTGTGTGTGGGTGATTCAGTGGCCAGCACTGAAAATTTATTTGGGGACCTTCAAAAATGGGCAGATTCTTTTTTCTATCTAAGCTAACCACTCAGCAACTGCATTACTTTCTGTCTTTATTATCCAATAACAAAAACTGAACAAAACCTCTAAATAAAAAATACATTTAAACAGTTATTGTGAATTGACATTTCTAATAGTTTTGTCAAGTAAAAAAAGGAAAATTGTGGAATAAGAAGAATTTTAACACTGAAATTGCAGTCCTGTTCACATATGTACCTGGAAGAAAAAAAAACTACCGTACTTCTATACTTACATTATATTGTGAATCTGTGATAATGGTTTTTTTTTTTGTGTTTTTTTTTAGAATCACTGCAGTTTTTGTATAAACAACATTAAAAAAAAACTAATTGAACTTCGATAATGTTCAGAGAAAAGTTAAGGATTTCTCTGATTCTTCTGTCTTTCTTCCAGTAGGGGGTAGACCTGGACTTGTCAGTCTGAGTTTATCTCCTTCCTGTTCTCTCAAACACAGCCGGTTGAAACAGATGCTGCTTGTCCTGAGACTGGTTCTGCTGGAGGTTTCTTCCTGTTAAAATGTAGTTTTTGCTTCCCACTGTCTCCTTTGTGCTCGCTCAGGATGAGAGACCGTGACAAAGTGGAGATTCAACAAACTGCTTTCTTAGACATAACTTTCTAAATGCCTTTTTATTTATATGAATGTTTCTGTTCAGTGCCCTCAGACAACTTCTGTTGTTACTTGGTGCTATACAGTAATCAACTGAATTGAATTTGGTGAAGGACACTCATGAAAACGTTTGACATGACGGCCATGAATGTGTTGAATCTATTGTTTTTTGTCACAAAAAACTACTGTTTTTGCATTGTTGATACCAAAAACAGACACCCACAATATAACGGAGTGCAACATTGTACAGTATACAAACTGGATTCCAAAAAAGTTGGGACACTAAACAAATTGTGAATGAAAACTGAATGCAATGATGTGGAGGTGCCAACATCTAATACAGGCAGTCCTCGACTTACGACTGAGTTCCGTTCCTGTGCTGCGTCATAAAGCGAATTTCAATGTAATTCGGAACATGCACTGTGCTGTCCTCACGACACGTGACTATGTGAGGCTAGACAGCCAGCTAACAAAAAGTAAAGTAATAATAAAAAAAGTCCCCACTCAAGCTTGCTTTCTTGATTTTACTGAAGACTTCTTGAACTTTCTTTACTTTGTAAGTTTTTGTAACTGAAATGTACAGAAAAGGAAAACAACTGAATAATACATGCCAACAATACACACCACGCTTAAACAATACAATAGCTTAACTCAACTTAGCTCAATATTACAAACACGTTAAATGGTGTTTTAATACTTACAAAGACGAAAACCTTCCAAGGTACAAGTGGTAAGAGCATATTTAGTGCTATGAGTTATCTTAACTGCTGTTAACTGCTGTTAACTGCCGTTTTTGACCAACTTGTCCTGATACGTCAAAGATTGTACCTTAAGCAAGAGTGCTCACTCCTAGCGTGCAGCATGTAAAACGATATTCTCAAGGGAGAGAGGAGCCACTCTGACCAGAATTTAAAACCCAAACATCTTCTATGTTTCTACCATGCATTTACTTAAACTAGTTATAACTTTAAATTTCTGTCTTTTAACAAAAGGCAGCACACTCCCCGCTTGATATAATCACATTCTATCACAACAAACAATATTACATATTTGAACTCACTTGGTCATTTAGCATCAAATGACAATCACTCGGTTTCTGAAAGTAAAACAATAATCTCTGAAACTGGTCTTAAGAATACTTTAACAGTCCCATTTTGTACAGTTCGTACTTCTACTTTGCGGACTTTTGTGTCTCTGCTGGTAAAAGTCCTCACCACCAGTCCCATGGGCCACTCGTTCCTGCTAGCCTGAGAGTCTTTTAGCAGAACCACATCTCCTTTTTTTTTTTTTTTTTTTTTTGACATTAGGTCTGGTTTCCATCCATTTGCGGCGACTTTGTAAAGTGGGCAAATATTCTCCTTTCCACCTTTTCCAAAAGGTGTTAGCAAGGTGTTGCACGTGTTTCCACTGTTTTCCAAACAGTTGTCCTGAAGAAAAGTTCCCAGATGGAGCAGAAACAGCACTCATTTTCTGTCTTCCTTCTTTCTGGTTTTTGAATGTCTCCTTGTATGCATCTTGTTGAACAGCTCGTATGACGACGTCTTTGGCTTGTGTGAGTTCTTGAACGCTTGGTATCTCACTGAAACTTTTCCATCCCTTTTTTCCATTTGTCTTTTGTTTGAAGGATCTGATGACATGAATGAGTCTGGATATGACTCTGCACAGTGTGGTCCAGCTGGAATATTTTTCAAAACGCTCTGAGCTTAGCTGAGACTTCATTGTTGTAGTTTTTAGTACTTTAACTTCTGGACGTATCTCTTTGTCTTTTTCAGGTTCGTCATCAAATTGTAGAAGACCTGTACTCACTAATTCTTTGCGGATGAGATATTTTGCAAAATCTTTAGTATTGTTTGTTGAGCATGTGTGCACAGTCGGCTCCTGTTTAATTACACTGTTTGTTGCTGGTGGGTTTGTTTGACTGTTGACTGCAACAGGATTGGCTACCTGTGCACTGCCTTGTATTTTTTGGGCATGGTCATTTCTTTCACGAGGCTGTTCTTCATTGTGCTGAGTGTCAGGGAATAACTCACCCTGCTGTTGAACATATTCACTCGTTCGCTGCGCAGGGCTGTTAGGTTCCGCTTCAACGCAGAGTTCTCTGCAGAGCTCCCCGCTCTGATTCTCTGCTTCTTCATAAGCTGTGGCTTCTGCTTCAGCTGCAGCTATTGCTTTTTGACACTGGAGGACATGTAGATCTGCATCTAGTTCAGCTTTTTGTTTCATCATGTCAGCTTTTTGTTTCATCATGTCAGCTTCTTTTTTGGCGAAGGCTAGTTGTGCACGTGCTGCTTGAGCTTTAGCGTAGGCCCTCGCAGCTGAAGAAACTGTTGATGATGAAGACGTTCGATGAGACTGCCTGGTGGGTGCTCTGGATACCTGTGACCTGGTGTCGAATGGTTGTGGTTGCTGCTCCCCTGTAGCTGATTGAGTGGTAACTTCTGGTTGTTGCTCATCACCAGTAGCTTCACTTAACTGCTCAGCATCGTAGTCTCTGTGATAGCTTCTCCCCGAGCGAAGACTCATGTTGCTAAGTAGCTCTGTATGCTTGAACCCGCCGAGAAGCGTCTTTTTACTGTGCTGTCCTCACGACACGTGACTATGTGAGGCTAGACAGCCAGCTAACAAAAAGTAAAGTAATAATAAAAAAAGTCCCCACTCAAGCTTGCTTTCTTGATTTTACTGAAGACTTCTTGAACTTTCTTTACTTTGTAAGTTTTTGTAACTGAAATGTACAGAAAAGGAAAACAACTGAATAATACATGCCAACAATACACACCACGCTTAAACAATACAATAGCTTAACTCAACTTAGCTCAATATTACAAACACGTTAAATGGTGTTTTAATACTTACAAAGACGAAAACCTTCCAAGGTACAAGTGGTAAGAGCATATTTAGTGCTATGAGTTATCTTAACTGCTGTTAACTGCTGTTAACTGCCGTTTTTGACCAACTTGTCCTGATACGTCAAAGATTGTACCTTAAGCAAGAGTGCTCACTCCTAGCGTGCAGCATGTAAAACGATATTCTCAAGGGAGAGAGGAGCCACTCTGACCAGAATTTAAAACCCAAACATCTTCTATGTTTCTACCATGCATTTACTTAAACTAGTTCTAACTTTAAATTTCTGTCTTTTAACAAAAGGCAGCACATGCACCTTATACGTACAGTACTGTATTTTACCAAGCACTTAGCCCATCCTAATACAGTACCCTACATAATTATCAAAAAACATACATTTGGGAGCCATAATGAAGGAAAAAAAGAGTTAATTTCCTACTGGGATGCTGTGGTGAAGCCGTCCGTCCCTCCTCCGTATTCTCTATTGCGTTTACAATGTAAAACCGCTGTCCAGCTCGGTCCATCTGCCAAATTCCGTTCACGACGTAAAACAGGGTTCACAGTACAGTTTTGTTTTTTGATTGTCCAGAGGACCAGACATAGCTTTTTAAAGAGTAATGTGTAGCATTACTCCGCAGCTATGTTAATAACGTAAAACCGGAAACTGCGTAACTCGGCTTTTCAAAATAAAATTTCAAAATATATAATAATAATAATAATAATAATGAATTCAATTTATAATGCACTTTTCATTAATAAAATCTCAAAGTGCTACAAAGTGTAACAAAGCAAAGATCAAAAATAAAACAAGTAATAAAATCAATAATAATATCGACTAAGATCAAAGATAAAATCATGTGGATGCAGATTAGGCTTGCTTAAAAAATAAATAAAATAAAGCAAGTGATAAAATCAAGTAAAATCAATAATGATATCAGCTAAGATCAAAGATAAAATCATATATATTTTAATGGGAGATACGTCGTAACCGCGAAACGTCGTAACTCGAGACCGTCGTAAGTCGAGGACTACAGTACTTGTATTTTATTCAGAATAGAAAAAAAATCACAGATCAAAAGTTTAAACTGAGAGAATGTATCATGTTAAGGGAAAAATATGTTTCAAAATTTCATGGCGTCGACAAATCCCAAAAAAGTTGGGACAAGTCCATTTTTACCACTGTGTGGCATCCCCCCTTCTTCTTACAACACTCAACAGACGTCTGGGGACAGAGGAGACCAGTTTCTCAAGTTTAGAAATAGGAATGCTCTCCCATTCATGTCTAATACAGGCCTCTAACTGTTCAATCGTCTTGGGCCTTCTTTGTCGCACCTTCCTCTTTATGATGCACCAAATGTTCTCTATAGGTGAAAGATCTGGACTGCAGGCTGGACATTTCAGTACCCGGATCCTTCTCCTACGTAGCCATGATGTTGTGATTGCTGCAGAATGTGGTCTGGCATTATCTTGTTGAAAAATGCAGGGTCTTCCCTGAAAGAGATGACGTCTAGATGGAGCATATGTTGTTCTAGAACCTGAACATAGTTCTCTGCATTAATGGTGCCTTTCCAGACATGCAAGCTGCCCATGCCACAAGCGCTCATGCAACCCCATACCATCAGTGATGCAGGCTTCTGAACGGAGCGTTGATAACAACTTGGGCTATCCTTGTCCTCTCTGGTCCGGATGACATGGCGTCCCAGTGTTCCATAAAGAACTTCAAATCGTGACTCATCTGACCACAGAACAGTCTTCCATTTTGCCACACTCCATTTTAAATGACCCCTGGCCCAGTGCAAACGTCTGAGCTTGTGGAGCTTGCTTAGAAATGGCTTCCTCTTTGCACTGTAGAGTTTCAGCTGGCAACGGTGGATTGTGTTCACTGACAATGCTTTCTGGAAGTATTCCTAAGCCCATTCTGTTATTTCCTTGACAGTGGCATTCCTGTTTGAGGTGCAGTGACGTTTAAGGGCCCGGAGATCACCAGCACCCAGTAGAGTTTTACGGCCTTGACCCTTACGCACAGCGATTGTTCCAGATTCTCTGAATCTTTTGATGATGTCATGCACGGTTGATGATGATAGCTTAAAAGTCTTTGCTATTTTACGCAGGGTAACACCATTCTAGTATTGCTGCACTATCTTTCTGTGCAACAATGGTGGAATTGGTGATCCTCTTACCAGCTTGGCTTCTGAGAGACACTGACACTCTGAGAAGCTCTTTTTATACCCCATCATGTTGTCAATTTACCTAATTAGTGTTAATTGGTCTTCCAGTTCGTTATATGATCAATTTCCTTTTTCCAGTTACTTATTGCTACTTGTCCCAACATTTTTGGGATTTGTTGACACTGTGAAATTTTGAATCAACATATTTTTCATTTAAAATGTTACATTTACTCAGATTTAACTATCGATCTGTCATCTATATTCTATTATGTACTGTATACAATATTGACATTTGCCATCTCTACATCATTGCATTCAGTTTTTATTCACAATCTGTTTGGTGTCCCAACTTTTTTGGAATCTGGTTTGTACATTAACAGTAAAATTTGGCACAAAAGGTTGAAAGTTGTCTAGGATTGTTGGAGATAGTGTCATTAATGTTTAGTTTGAAGTTCTATTAACTTATCTTCCTCCAAGATTTCTTCTAGGGATTTCTGGTAATAAGAGGTAATCTTGCTTACTTGTGTCTTAAAACCGTTTTATTAGAGCGGTCTTGTAAAACCCTGTGGCTTTCTGGCATACTTATAATAATAATAATAATGTCTATTCCTGTCATCTGCGTATGTTCCCATACACAGACGAAATTCGTCTCTGCATTTAACCCAACCACCTACCAGGTGGTGCAGTGAGCAGCCCGAAAGCGCCCGGGGAGCTGGAGAAATAGGTGTGCACTCATAGACACCCCAAGCTGGGTAGTGGCCGGGGCGCGAACCCGCGACCTTCGGATCCGTAGTCAAAAGCCCTGCCACTAGACCATCTTGGCTCCTACTTTACTTGTATAGTTTTCAAGTTTTGCTTTGTGAAGAACCTTTTGGCTGTTGTAAAGGGCTCTTCAAATAAATGTTGATTGATTACTTAATAGTATAGTTTCCTCAAATGATTTAATGAGTTGGACAATATTAGTTTTTCATAAACTGGAGGGGTCGTGGATGTCCTTCCAAACTTGTTAGAAAGGAAATAAATGTGGTAGACTGTGGCAAATCTGTTGTAGTTGCTAACACTTAAACAGGCATGAGGAAAACAACATCAATGTTTTTCTCCACTCAACAACAATTATATTTCTTCTTCTTTCAGCTTTTCCCTCTTCAGGGGTCACCACAGCAAGTCTTCCACCTCACTCTGTCCTCTGCATCCTCTGTTCTCACTCCAACTACCTTCATGTCCTCTCTAACTACATCCATATATCTCCTCTGTGTCTTTTTCCTGGCAGCTGCATTTCTAACATCCTTCTACCAATATACCCACTGTCCCTCCTCTGGACATGTCCAAACCATCTCAGTCTGGCCTCCCTAACTTTATCTCCCAGTTGTTCAACATGTGCTGTACCTCTGATGATCTCATTCCTGATCTTATCCATCCTTGTCACCCCTAAGGAGAACCTCAGCATCTTCATTTCTGCCACTTCCAGTTCTTTACAACAATACAACAATTATATTTTAACTCAATAAAAATTTGGCACCAGCTCAGGTTCATGACCAATAAAAAGTTAATAATTTGTATGAATATTATTCAGCCACTAAATTCACTCTTGAATTGACCACAGCTGTAGCTGAATTCATAGTTACAGGGAATTGTGATGTCATCAGCCAGCTGGCTGATTATAATCATAACATTAAACCGAATGAGGAGGAAACTGAATTTGCCTTTTTACATTTTATTATAAAATAATCAAAAGTACAACAATAAACAAATTTGGACAACACAATTTTTAAAAGATAACTTGGAGGATGTTTGAAAAAGTAGTTGTGATAATTAGAACAATTAGGAAGAATCAGAAAAGGACCAAGTATTTTATGAACGAAAATGAACCAGCAGTAAATGTTACTCACACATTTTACTGATAAACTACTGCAGTCTATAGCTCGTCTTCAGGCTCTGCCTTGTAGAGGTCCTGGTTCCTGCGTTTGATTTTGGGGGTTGTGTCTCTGCTGCTTGGTTCGCTGCTCTTGATGTTTCGTTTCAGAATGCATGCAGCTAGGTCCTCATCGTCTCTGTTATCCTGTTCCTCCTGTGGAGGAGCAGCTTTTGGAGTAGAATGGGAAGGAGGTGGCAGGTCCATCAGGCGGGAGTCAGGACTGGATAAGGTAACAGATTTGGGCTTAGGAAGAACCAATCGGCTGGGGGTGTGAATGCCAGGGACTGTATCTGCCCTGTCTGTGGGTTTTGCTTCATCTTCCTCTTCTTCCTCCCATTCATCCTCTATAGTGATCTGATCCGGGTTAAAAGAACTTGACAATGCTGAAGTATCAGATGGATATTCGCTGGGCTCATCCATATTTTCATCTTCCTCCTCCTCCTCCTCCTCCCAAGTGCTGCTCTGAGCTCTGCATGGCTCCCCTTTTCCCTGTCCAGCCTGTGTGTAGATGTCTGTCAGGCCCAACTTCGCACAGAACTCTGTTGTTTGAGGGTTGGTGTTGCAACTAAGAGCGCTGTGTGGTCGGGGATTCTTGGGGTCATATGGTGGCACAGTTCTGCTGAAGTTGTCTGGGATACAGAGTTCCCCGCTGAAATCCTCCACCGCCTGCATAATGTCTCCCTCTGAAGCGCTGAAGTCCCACCTGAAACATACGATCAGAACGAGAAGATGAAAAACATCCTCCATCATTCAGTTTCCTGTATTGTTTCGTTACAGAGCCTTTTAAAGTTCTCATACCTCTTGTACTCTTCCACATTTGTCACAAAACAACCATAAATAAAACAAACAAGTATACAAGTTAATCAAATTAAAAAAAATTGAATATTGTGAAAAGTTAATGTTTTATTTTGATCAATCATTTCAGAAAGTGAAACTCGTATATTATTTAGATTATTTACACAGAGTGAAATATTTCAAGTCTTTATTTCAGGTAATTTTTATGATTATGGCTTACAAATAATGAATGACCAAAATTCAGTCTCATAATGCAAAATACAAACACAGACTGATCCAAATAAAATTTACTTCCATTCAAATACTAACCACCAGCACTAAATATTACAAGAGACAAAAAAATGTTGGTTACGTATTGTAACCCCGGATTCTATGAGTGTAAGCTTAGCCCTTTAAAAGCTGTCGCTATTGGGTTTACCTGCGCGCAGCGCGCCGAACACTGAATACTTCTAGTCCACGCCCACCTTCTGTGTGGGCCCCACTTGGTCCGCTATAAATTGCATCTGGACCAGAGCTCGACTCCCAAAGGCATTTTCTTTTCTTCAGCCATTTGAGAGCCAGTGAAGCCCAAGTTTTAAAGGACAACACCCACCAAGTAACAGTAACAATTCACCATATAGGACAATTACTGTAATTTAATATTATGTCTATTTTCATTTTTGCATTTGGGCCAGGCGAGGGTTAAAAAAACAAACAAAAAAAAACAACCCACTCCCGAATGAATCCGGAAACCTGGCCGAAGAGTCCCGAAGTGTCATGTGACTTTTGTTACATCTCCACCCAGAAGGCAGAAGGCAGGAGTGAGTTTCCATGGAGGTTTATGAGAGAGAGTGGGAGTTAAAACTGCATATTTCCTGGTGCATTTGTGTGTACATATGGACCAGCGCTCTGATTTTATTTATTATTTATTTTATAACACCGCTGCGGACCGTTGCTGCTCTCACCCATTCTGCCCAGAGGAGCGAGCCGCGCGCGTCTCTGGCTCCTCGTTCCGCTGGTCACCTTTGAAGTTCCGAATTCGTGCCGGTGTAATTTGCTCCCTCGAGTGTATGTATTTGCTCTCGTCAGCCTTGTTGCGGGGAGCACGGGGGAGCACGCGCGCAGAGCTCCGCTGCGCGGCTGCCTTTCTGTACTCCCGACCTGTCTGGTCACGGGGGGAGAGAATAAAAAGCCGATGCGGAAATGAATGAATTTGTCGCGATCAAACGAATTAAACTAGTATGTCTACGTGGATGCTCGCTCAGAATATGATAGACATGAGTGAGCGACAGCAGGATTAATCAACAGGCAGCTTTAGGGAATATTTAAAAATGCTTCGTTTTTTCTTTTCCTTGCTCAGAGCAGCGGTCATGGAAGTTGATGAATGCTTATTATAACTCCGCCTGTAACTCCAAGGCGTCACTTTAGTGACGTGAATGCCCATGTGAATGCCCATATATGGAGAGGAGCAGATTTTTCCTGGAGCTTCTGCTAAAATCTGCTATAAATCATGAAATAACCCATTTAGTCAAAGTCAAAGTCAAAGTCAACTTTATTGTCAGATCTGCAATATGTACTGTACAGGACATACACAGGACCGAAATTGCGTTTCTCTCAGTCCCTCGGTGCAACAGTAAACATCTAAACATTGAAACACTGAAACATATAATAATAGACATAAGCATAAAATAGTAAAACTAACACTGTCCTGAGTTTTTTGCATAGTGGTATAAGAGTATGAAAATTTACACCAACTCTAAAACTAAAACATTAAACATTTAATGAACATAATACTGTCCTGAGTTTTTGCATACTAGTATAAAAAAAGAGTATAAAAAGTATAACTAAAATAAACTAAAGGTTTCTAGCATTGACATTTGCAAAGTGGCAAAGCAGCGTATGAGTTAATGTACACAGTATATGTATGAGGTAGTAGTTGATGTTGTTATAGAGGCAAAAAGTGGCATATGCAGTAAGGCACATTGGGCATCCCTAAGTAAGACCGTTCAGAGCACACTGTATATGTATCAGCAGTGGTGTAGATATTAGAGTAGTGTAAATGTAAACAGTAGTAATTACATGTAAGCAGTAGTAAAAAAAGTAAACAGTATTAATAAATGTAAACAGAGAATGTAAACAGTATTATGATTATAGGCAGTGATGTAATACAAACATTAGTGCAAGTATGAGAAGTAGTGCAAACTGTATGAGCACATGACCGAGAGTTTAGTGAATAACCCGTTTGATGACACAGAGTCCAGTGTTAAAATCTTTGTGTTTTGTGGTAATGTGTGAGAAAGTTTTAGTGTTAAGGCAGTTCAAATGGTTTTAGTGTTAAGGCAGTTCAAAATGCAGTTCAAATGGCAGTTCAAATTTAGCGTTATTTCTCTACAATATAAATAAACGCTCCTGTATTATTTTTAAATAAACTAATAAATATTAATGGCAATGCAATTTGAAAACATGGTGAGTGTTGGACTTTAAAGGGCTACGCTTAAACCCATAGAGTCTGGGGTTACAATACGTACCCAACATTCTAATTAGTGTAAGCTACACCCTTTAAAAGCTGTCGCTATTGGGTTTAAAGGGCGGAGTAGGATATGGTCCATGCCTCACAGGGTCTGTCCGATAACCATTAAAAAACACCCTGATATCGGCCTAAACCTCATTCTTTATTCAAGCGTAATTACGCACCATTGAACCATGTACCTGGTATGTACTGGATTACAGGCGTGCAGCCTCTGTGCCTGATCTTAGCTGAAGGAATGTTTATTCATATCAGACAATAGAGGAATAAGAAAAGGAAACATTTCCAATGAGAAAGAAGGAATTTTCCTGTTTGAATGAATAATCGTAAAAAACAGCGCCCACCAAATAACGACAGAACAAGGCTGTGTTGTTTTTATTGTTGTTTTCCCTTTTTTATTTAATTTTATTTATTTTTCAGTTGTATGACTGTGAAAAATCACTCTGACATAACTTTGAGAACTGAATGTGTCAGTGAAGAGCTGGAGATATCTTGTAAATAAAAACGGATGAAGGGGGTCGGTGATGACCACGAGGCCGCAAAGTAATGTCCTGCACAGACACCACTCTGTGCAGAGCTGTGGAGGTTGAAATCCCCCGGTGGAGTGAGCCCTGAGTCCTTCAGGTGGTTGTAGACCAGAAGAACTATAGGCATGTGAAATAGTTTCACATAACCAATGTGACAAATGCTGGAGAGATAAAGGCTGACCCTGTGATCGTTCCCTGAAATGTGAAATGATCGGATTTAAGCACCGTGGCTGTGCGTGTCACATAGCACCCGAGTGCGCGTACTGGGCAGAGAAGGTGAAACGGTTTCTCCTCCGTAGTTTTGTGGGGAAGGGGACAGAACCCATCCAGTGTACATATATGACATACAGTATACTTAAAAGATATCTGGTCCAAGGGCTCTAACGGATCTTTAGTTATTGCACTGAGGACGAATACTAAATCCCACTGTGGTACCAGGGCGCGCGTCACTGGCCTGAGTCGGCGCGCACCTTTCAGAAACTGTTCTGTTAAAGGGTGATTGAAAACTGTTCTATCATTCTGTGTGGCTGCCCCTGCCTATGGAACTCCCTCCCTGACTACCTGAGAGCTCCACAGTCATTGGTTGACTTTAAAACCGGCTTGAAGACCTTTCTTTTTAAACAAGCTTACTCTGCATCCTCATGATTTTATCTTAGTTCTTAGTTGTTATTATTATTGATTTTACATGTATTATCACTTGTTTTATTTTTGATTTTGTTTCACTTTGTGATTTTTTATTAATGAAAAGTGCGTTATAAATTAAATTCATTATTATTATTATTATTATCGTTGAAACCTTCATGACAGGAACAGATTGCTGCAGCATAAATTTTAATTGTGCTGAAAGCTAAATTTCTGTCCAACAGCAGCTGCAGGTAGGATAAAATGCAGCCATGGGGACATGAAGTCGAATCCACTTCTTTTTCTAGGCACCATTGCTGAAAAGCAACACATTTAGAAGCATAAACAGCTGTAATGGATTTTGCGCATGCACCCTGGATGGTGCATATTACGGCTTTTGAAAACCCCAATTTTTCTAAGCGTTCTCGTTCAGCAGCCAGGCCCAAAGGGACTGACCTATTATAGGGAGGCTCCTGATTGCTCCTCCCACCTGCAACGGGAGGAGCGCATTCGCTTTCCACGGCAACTTTTACGGTTGACCCGTCAGTTGTTACAGAACCGGGAACCACAGGGCATTTGTGCGTTCTGGGGCGCTCAGAATCATTTTCAGATTCTCCTCTCTCACCCTCTCCAGCAGTGCTGATAGTAGAGGGACTGGGAGGAAGACATAAATGAGTGTCTTTGGCCATGGTTTGTACGCAAACGAGTTCACCCCCTGTGGCAGAGCATCCCGTGGGTTTAGGGAGAAGAACAGGGCGCACTGAGAGTTCTCCTGAGTGGCCATCAGGTCCACCTTCGCTCTCCCAAACCTGCTCCAGATTTGTGAGATTAGATCTGGATGAAGAGACCAATCCCTGTCTAGAGGGCCTCCTCGACATAATATCTGCTCCCCTGTTTTGAATGCCTGGGATGTAAACTGCTATGATTGAACGTAAGTGTGTGCGGGCCCCGCAGAGCAGTTTCCTGGCTGTGTTTATTAGCCGAGCTGAACGCACGCCCCCTTGACGATTTATGTACGTTGTTGCGGTTCTGTTGTCTGTGTGGATCATCACTTGATCCTGAACCAGTGGGACAAAATGTCTGAGAACTTTCTGTACTGTGAGAAGTTCCAGTACATTCATGTGAGAAGACGTTCCGGCCGGCCACACACCACCTATCGTTTGTGACCGGCAGGTTTGTCCCCAACCGGAAAGGGACGCGTTTGTGAACACTGACATGAATGACGTCGCTTTGCCCAGGGGAACTCCCTCTGACAAGTTCAGGGAAATCCCCCAGTGATTCAGGTTCGCCCCCACAGATGGGGGGATGGTGATCAGATGCCGTTTGTGACGTACAGGGTCGACTTTCAGTCAATTGAACCATCTTTGCAGGTGGCGCATAAACAATAACCCCAGCGAGATCATGACGTAAGCTGCTGACATAGTTTCTAATAGTCTCATGACTGTCAGCGCTGTTACTGTTCTGAGGGGTCGGACAAACTGAAGCTCCTCTGTTCTGACAGGGCAGCTGTCATGCTCACTGAATTTAGATTCACTCCCAGGAATGTAATTCGCTCAGACGGAATTATTGAGCTCTTCTCCCAATTGATTGTGAATCCCAGATGAGACAGATGTTTCACTAAAACAATTGTTTGTGTCTCTGCCTCTTTTCTGGACCGAGATAACAGCAGTAGGTCATCCAGATAAAACAGGACTTTTATCCCTCTCGTTCGAAGCAGCTGGAGAGCTGCCTCCATGCATTTTGATAATGTGCGTGGGGCGAGCGCAAACCCAAAAGGCAGGCGGTTATACTGAAAACAGGCCGCCTGAAAGGAAAAACGAAGGAACTTCCTATGTTTGTTTATTATTGGCATGTGAAAATATGCATCCTTCAGGTCTATGGACACAAACCAATCCCCTTGCGTCACGTATTCGAGAACACGTTTCGCCGTCAGCCTGTGAAAAGGTAATTCTATGATGAATTTGTTGAAGGCAGACAGCTCCAGAATTGGTCTGAGGCCCCACAATTTCTTCAGAACCAGGAAGTACCGGGAGTAAAAACCGGTTTCCTCTTCTCCCGGGGGAACTCTGGAAATCACATCTTTTTCTAGAAGCTCCATCAGCTCTGATTGGAGGATCACACCTTGTCCTGGAGCTTTTCTCGGAGAACGGGTTTGGTTCCTTCACCTCCTTAGCTATGCTAAGGGCTAACTTGGTTTGTTCTCGCAAACTGCAGAGTGTAACCCTTGTGAATTAAACGATGTAACCATTTGTTCAAGCTGCATGTTTTCTGCCACACCACGCTGCACTCTGAGAGTGGGAACGCGTGGATGTTTTGTCTCATGAGAGAGAATAAATAAGCCTCTACTGCCGTTGAGTTGACATCACCCACACTGACCATGGGAGGCTGGCATGAAAAGGGCAGTTTATCGGCTTCTACGTAAAGGTTCTTACAATGTTCCCCGGCCGTGCCCGGTTGGGGAGATGAACCGACGTTAACGGGTGAACAAAACAAGTTCCGCGTCAGTGGAGGTTCACCTTCAGCGCTCACTTCTGTCAGCCTGTCAGGAAAGCGAAACGGGAAACCCCTGCGTAAAACTCGCTTTAACTGCAGGTTCATGTTTTTTTTTACCCAAGTATGTGGGGACAGAAAGGTCCCTGTGTTGTTTGGACTTTAACATCTTACCACACTGTGTTTTCTGACAGCTGTACGCGCTCGCCTCCTCCGACAGGCAAGGAGGCAAGGCTGGTGGGTGGATGGACACATCCGCCCACCCGCAGGGTGGGAGTCTGCTCGGGGAAGTAGCTCCATCTCCTGTTTGTGTCATTACCCCTTAAACTGCTTTTCTTTTTGTTTACCTTTGAAAAATTGCCCCAGGCTAATCTTTTCATTAAATGTGGAGGATGTGCTTACAAAAAATGGAACAGATGAATTCAACCTGTCTGAAAGAAAAACTCCGCTTTTTGAGAGGTTTTTTTATTTTCCACTATAAAACCACTGCTCATTTCAGCAAACAATCCCCCTGCAAACCGACATTTTTTTTATACTGCCTCCTCCGTGTGTCCTGCATCTGGCTCAACCATGAACCAGTCTGTTGTCGGCCTCTGCCTCGGAACGTCCCAGATCTTTGATGCATCTGGGACGTTTGTTCTTTGGGGAAGGCTGATGGGCGTGGGCAGAAAAAGTTGCAGCGGCCGTGGAGCGTCTCTGCTGCTGGCGGTGGAACCTGCTTTGTTCTCAACAGCGGCCAGGTGTCCGAGCAGGGCAGGAGTCTGCTCGGGGAAGGGCCGCGTGTTTCCGCACTTGTTCCAGGGCGTCTGATGAGGACTGCAGCTAGTTCAAAACCAACTGAAAGTAAGGACCGAAGAGGCCATCTGGGGACACAGAACCTTCCAGGAGTTCTTTTTTAACATCCTCTGGAATGGATGGTGACAGTTTCAGCCATATCAGTCTCTGCAGCAACGTTGCCCAGGATGAGATGCGGGCGGAGCACGGTACAAGCGCCGCACACAGGTTGGTGATCGTGTCTGCAGTTGTGCAGATCTGGTTCAGTTCTGCGGAGAACGGGTTTGGGTCCTTCACCTCCTTAGCTATGCTAAGGGCTAGCATAGTGATGTTGTTGGTTGCTACCCCCACCTGCGACGAGCACTGATGGATTCTGTCCGTCAGCTTTGTGGTGAACTGGTAGAGGGATTGTGGGAAAACCCTGGTCCGCGAGCCCTTTGACTTTGGTGATGCACACCACTGAAGGCAACACCGGCTCCAAACCTCCTGTAAGGCAAGATGGAACATGGCTGCTAGCTGTTTCAGTTTCAGAGGGGGACGTGTTCGCAAATCCTGTGTCCAGGGAGTCCAAAAATTTGTCGAGCGAACAGTCTCCCCATGGTTGAAACTCGTCCACCTTGGAGGAAAAGAGCTTACACCGGCGTTGCTTCTCCTCTTCCGAAAAAGTTTACAGGCTGGACAGGAGAAGAGCGGGTCCAAAGCTTGCCGAATGTGGTCAGCTCCCAGGCAGCTTTCACACACGGCATGCAGGTCCGTCGATAAAATGTAGCCCGTCTGGCACACGGGGCACAGACGGATGGTCTTCTTAGTTGAAGTCATCTTTCTTTTTCTTCTTCTTTTCTGTTGTTTTCGTAAAAGTAGTGTTCTTCGCGTTGGCTGAAAACAGGAGTCAACACTTACACATTCAACACTTGCTCTTCTCAAGGGCGGGATGTCTCCTCTCAGTCTCTGCTTTGCTTTTGCTTAGTCTTGTCTGTGAAACTGTCTGAGAGCCTCTCTTCTGCAAAATCTTCAGAATCATAACTATAGACTTCAATTTGGTCAGTTGGTCCCTCAACACAACTGATAACATTTCTTCAAAAAGAAGACGGGCTGTAGGCGAGCCAATTTGCCCTGTTGGCATGTACACAGCTGGATATCTCATCGACTTGGAAGACTTGATGACGTGTCTATCTCTGCTGTCATCTGTGGATCTTAAGGACACATATTTAATTGGATTTATGATAACTGGTTCGTGTGAGCATGCTTGTCACTATAAGATTTCCCCTTAAGAATGTTTAATAGTGGATGTGGGGACCCACAGATCCGTACACACAAGACACAACGGTAACACAGGGAGGACCGGAGCCACAGACACACAGGGGCCGATGTCTTCCTTTTGTGTTGATAGACCAGGAACCAGCCAAATCCAAAAAGCAGGAACCAGTTATCATAAATCCAATTAAATATGTGTTGGCTGGTTCCTGGTCTATCAACACAAAAGGAAGACGTCGGCCCCTGTGTGTCTGTGGCTCCGGTCCTCCCTGTGTTACTGTCGTGTCCTGTGTGTGCGGATCTGTGGGTCCCCACATCCACTATTAAACATTCTTAAGGGGAAATCTTATAGTGTCAAGCATGCTCACACAGGTGTTTCGATTCAGGTGTTTATCAGATACACACTCATACCATACCACTTTATTTATAGAGCACTTAAAACAGCGACAAGGCCAACCTAAGTGATGTACAGTACAAACAAACAAACAACAGGCAACAAACACAACGAAGTACAAAAAATAGACATAAAAACATTGCAGATAATAAATAAAACAACCAAACACAGATCAGGAAGATCTGTCAAAGATCACAAAAGACTGTGAGAGACTGTTGTGTGTTTGTATTCAAGGAAACGTGGCTTAACAACAACGTTCCGGACCATGCTGTTCAGCTCGAGAGGCTAACATGCTACAGAGCGGACCGAACCCTCGAGGGAGGTAAGACATGCGGAGGGGGGCTGTGTGTTTACATCAACAACGCATGGTGTCTGGATGCTGCGGTGGTCTACAAACACTGCTCACCTTTAGTAGAGTTTATGACTATTAAATGCAGACCGTTCTATTTACCGAGGGAATTTACAGCTGTTATGATTGTTGCTGTATATATTCCTCCAAGCTCCAACAGCAAAGTTAGAGGTGAGGCCCTGAATGAACTATATCTACACATCAGTGAGCAGCAAACAGCCCATCCTGATGCTTTTCTCATCACGGCTGGTGATTTCAACCAAGCAGATTTAAAGAGTGTATTTCCAAAAACATACAGAAACATAAACTTTGCAACAAGAGGAAACAATACACTGGACCAAGTTTACACCACCATGAAAAATGCCTACAGAGCCCTCCCCCTCCCCCACATTGGTGCTTCTGACCATATCTGTGTTATGCTAAAAAAGTCACAAAACCAGTCCGCAAGCAGATACGAGTGTGGCCAGAGGGGTCTTCAGAGGCACTCCAGGACTGTTTTGACACCACAGATTGGGGTATGTTCAAAGAAGCTGCTACCACAAACAACAACACATGTCTCCAGGAGTACTCAGACACTGTATGTTCATACATCACCAAGTGCATTGATGATGTAACCAACCTCAAAACCATCACTGTTCGGGCTAATCAGAAGCCATGGCTGACAGCTGAGGTTTACAGACTCCTGAAAGCCAGGAATGCTGCCTTCAAAGCGGGAGATCAGGTGGGCCTGAGGGCAGCCAGAAAGAACCTGGCCCGGGGCATCAGAAAGGCCAAGAAGCAGTATTCCAGGAAAATAGCTCACCGTTTCAAGGACAGCAAGGATACACGCAGTCTGTGGCAGGGAATACAGACCATCACAAACTACAAACCATCCCCCCAGACCTGTGACAGCTCAACCTCTACGCTGAATGAACTGAATGAGTTCTTTGCTCGGTTTGAGGCAAGTAACAGCACACTTGCACATAAACTCCACCCTTCTCCTGATGGCCAGGTGCTGGCGCTGTAAGGCGATCATTTATCAAGATTAACGCCCAGAAGGCCTCTGGTCCTGACAACATACCTGGTCGTGTGCTGAAGGACTGTGCAAGGGAACTCGCAGCGGTCTTCACAGACATCTTTAACATCTCACTGAGCCAGGCCATCGTCCCCACCTGTTTCAAAGCCACCACCATCATCCCTGTCCCAAAGAAGGCAACGCCCGCATGCCTCAATGACTATCGCCCAGTAGCACTCACCCCCATCCTGATGAAGTGCTTTGAACGGCTAGTCATGAAAAGCATCACATCTGTCCTCCCTGCCTCCCTGGATCCCTTCCAATTTGCATACCGACCTAATCGCTCAACCGACGATGCCATCTCCTCTGCCCTCCACACAGCTCTCACACATCTGGACACGAAGGACTCTTATGTTAGAATGCTGTTCATCGACTTCAGCTCGGCATTCAACACCATCATCCCCCAACAGCTCATCCTTAAACTGGACAGTCTGGGGCTGAACACCTCAATGTGTAACTGGCTGCTAGACTTCCTGACCGGGAGACCACAGACAGTACGGGTCGGGAGTAACACATCTAGCACCATCACATTGAACACAGGGGCCCCACAAGGATGTGTGCTGAGCCCCCTTCTATTCACCCTGCTAACACACGACTGCACACCATCATACAGCTCCAACCACTTCATCAAGTTTGCGGACGACACAACAGTGGTAGGTCTCATCAGCAACAACGATGAGACGGACTACAGGAACGAGGTGAGCCGCCTGGCCTTGTGGTGCGGACACAACAATCTCACTCTCAACGTGGAGAAGACAAAGGAGATTGTTGTGGACTTCAGGAAGAGGGATGCCCAACATGCCCCTCTGACCATCAACAGCACCGCAGTGGAGAGAGTAGACAGCACCAAGTTCCTGGGAGTGCACGTCTCAAAGGACCTGTCCTGGAGCAGGAACACTGCATCACTGGCCAAGAAGGCTCACCAGCGTCTCTACTTTCTCCGCAAGCTGAAAAGGGCTGGAGCTTCAACCCCCATCATGTGCACCTTCTACAGAGGTGCCATAGAAAGTGTCCTGACCAGCTGCATCACTGTGTGGTTTGGTGCATGTACTGCATCCTGCCGCAAGAGCCTCCAGCGCATCGTGAGAGCAGCTGAGAAGATCGTCGGCACCTCCTTCCCCTCACTGCAGGACTTACACAGCAACCGCCTCACTCGGAAAGCCCTCTGCATGGCAGGTGATCCCACACACCCACTACACAGCTGCTTCAGACTGCTGCCATCAGGGAGGAGACTGAGGAGTCTCCAGGCTCGAACCAGCAGACTGAGAGACAGCTCTGTTCATCAGGCAGTCAGGATGCTAAACACTCTGCCTGCTCTGCCTCCCCTCCCATTTGAACTGCCTTAACACAAAAAACTTTCTCACACATTACCACACAACACAAAGATTTTAACACTGGACTCTGTGTCATCAAACGGGTTATTCACTAAACTCTCGGTCATGTGCTCATTCAGTTTGCACTACTTCTCATATTTGCACTAATGTTTGTATTACATCACTGCCTATAGTCATACTACTGTTTACATTCACTGTTTACATACTACTGTTTACATTCACTGTTTACATTTATTAATACTGTTTACATTTATTACTACTGTTTACATTTATTACTACTGTTTACATTTATTACTACTGTTTACATTTACACTACTTTTATATCTACACTACTGCTGATACATATACAGTATTCTCTGACCAGCCTTATTTAAGGATGCCCAATGTGCCTTACTGCATATGCCACTTTTGCCTCTATACCAACATCAACTACTACCTCATACATATACTGTGTACATTAACTCATATGCTGCTTTGCCACTCTTTGCAAATGTCAATGCTAGAACCTTCAGTTTATTTTATAGATATACTTTTTATACTTTTTTTATACTACTATGCAAAAACTCAGGACAGTATTACACTTTTATTATTTCATTTTATGCTTATGTTCATTAAATGTTTAGTGTTTTAGTGTTGGTGTAAATTTTCATACTTTTATACTACTATGCAAAAACTCAGGACAGTGTTACACTTTTACTATTTTATGCTTATGTTTATTAAATGTTTCAGTGTTTTAGTGTTTAAATGGTTACTGTTGCACAGAGAGACTGAGAGAAACGCAATTTCAATCCTGTGTATGTCCTGTACATATTGCAGTTCTGACAATAAAGTCGACTTTGACTTGACTTTGATCAGCTGGTGTTGAAAGCAACAGAATAGTAATGGGTCTTTAAATGGGATTTGAAAACCGAGAGGGAGGGGGCCTGTCTAACGAGCAGAGATAACTCGTTCCCAAGTCTTGGGCCTGTTACAGAGAAGGCCCTGTCACCTCTGCATTTAAGATGAGTTCCTGGAACTGTTAAAAGTAAACTCAGTTGGGTTGTGGTGGCTACTAAAGACATATTGTATCACCATGTACCGTATAAAAGACTTTCTAATGATATTTGTATAATTATACTGTATATGTTGTATTGTTGTTATGGTTTCTCGGTTTTGTATTTTTTTTCTCTCCGCAGATCTAGAGGCAGACTTCAATGATGTTGATGTGTGTTCTCTTTATACCTCTCTTCCTCTCTACTCCTATCGCCTTCTTTCTCTTTTACCTTTTCTCTCACTTTTTTTAGCTTGGTTTTCTTTTTTGTTTTTTCATCCCAGTGTCCATTATCTTAAACAAACCCAAAGCAAATCCTAATAAAGTTTTATTTATACATCAAGTGGAGCATTGAGGCCAGCCATAATGCTCTGCTTGTGAAAGTAAATCTGTTGGGTATCACCTCGACACTCAGACAACAATTCTGAGTGCCATCAATGCCGAACAGGACAAAGGAAAAAATAAATAAAAAGGAAGATGTCGGCAACAAATCTGGACCTGGTCAGGCTGCCTGCCTTACATGATGGCTTGGTTCATGTCTCGAGAAACCAGACTTTTGGCTGAATGGATTCGATCTCGGGAATTTTCTAAGGTACGTTCCATTGGTGTGGTCATTTTAATTTGGACATTTTGGAAGCGAGTGGACCGACACAGACTGAAGGTAAATGTCATTAAAGTTCTGCCTGTTCCCAAAACAATCGTGTTTATCTGACATTCGGCTCCCCGACTGGCCTTGATAGGCCGTCTTATCTCAACACGCCTGAGAAGTTTTGTAAACCTGACGCTCTCACCCCCCCCCTCCCTGAGTGTGCACAGATCTATGAGCTGGCTGCTCAACCGCCTTTGAGTCCTCCCCGCCCTCTGCGTAATGTCGGCGTCACTATGTGCTTGTGTGCAAGACTTTTTTTCATTACCACATTTTTGACCTTCAAACAGAGGTTAAAAACGATCTGCCAGTCAACACCTGCTGGAGGTGCCTCGCTCAAGGTACAAACAATGGGGAGACCGGTCATTTTCTGTTGCCGGCCCAAAAGCCTGGAACAGCCTCCCCCTTGAGCTGCGTGCCACCTCTGATCTGACTCTGTTCAAAACCAGACTGAAGACCCACTTGTTCAAAAAAGCTTTCAGTGTGTAACTTTTATTACTTTTGGTATTTTAGTATGTAGCATTTTTTATTTCCATTGCCTTTTTATTTCCACTTGTTCAAAAAAGCTTTCAGTGTGTAACTTTTATTACTTTTGGTATTTTAGTATGTAGCATTTTTATTTCCATTGCCTTCTTTTATTGCTGTTGTTTCTTATTCTATTTTCATTGATTTATTGTTCCAGTTTATTCATCTTTTTATCCTGTTAAGCACCTTGGTCAATGCAAGGCATTGTAGGAAGGTGCTATACAAATAAAGTTTATTATTATTATTATTAAAAATGTGTTAGGATTTTTTTTGGTCTCCAAACCCTATGTGTCATTTTTCACCACTTTTATTGTCTGTCCAACAGATCTCACTTGTAAATGAGTCGTCGAGGCTCAATGGGACTTATCGGTTTAAATAAAGGTTGAATGAATGAAAAAGCTCCGGTCCAGATGCAATTTATAGCGGACGAGTAGGGCCCACACAGCAGGTGGGCGTGGACTAGAAGTTTTCAGTGTTTGGCGCACTGCGCGCGGGTAAACCCAATAGCGACAGCTTTTAAAGGACATAGCTTACACGAAATAGAACTACACTCCCCTTTTACTGAGAGTAATATTTTAAAATAACATGCTGATATGGGCATATCAGCTGTTAGTTCCCTGTACGGCCGGTGTCAGAGCTTGGTCCGCATTGCCGGCAGTAAGTCAGGCTCGTTTCCAGTGAGAGATTGATTCCGCCAATGTTGCCCTTTGTCACCGATTCTGTTCATAACATTTATGGACAGAATTTCTAGGCGCAGCCAAGGTGTTGAGGGGATCCATTTTCGTGGCCTTAGGATTGCTTCTCTGTTTTTTTGCAGATGATATGGTCCTATACATAGTTCCCATGTGACGTCAATCTATGGGTTGTCCTGTTTTGACCCTCCCACAGGAAGGCTAAGCAGCAGTTGGAGCGCATTCTAATGGATGTCCATTTTTCACGTTGTTTTTTTTGTTAATTTCTAATTAATTGCAATGGTTACTTCGTGTTGTGTCAGTGGGTGTTCCAGTCGGGTAGACGTTTGGGCAACGCGCAGGTTTCACTTAATCAAAAAAAAAGTAAACGTGAAAGATTTTTCTCATCGGAGAAACTCACAGCAACCCCTCCTCTCTCTGAGTCTGGCTCGGATCTGCTCTGGAAGACGTCGTCCTTTTGGCCGGTAAACAAAATATTCTACATAAATCATTTTGTGAAACTATGTCAGAACAATGTTAGAGTACAACTGTCTGTGTGTTAGAGCTGTTTTTTTTTTTTCATTATTTAGCAAACCGTCTTGCATGCTGTGGCTAGCTTAGCATCTTGCTAACGCGACAACGGCCTCCTCACGGTCTCGCACGGTCCACCGGGACCGTCGGGGAGACCGTCCCAGTGGGAGAAGGAGGACGGGAGCCAAGTCGTGCGGGCGACGCGTCCACGCCGTCCGGGACCCTCCGCTCCAGATGCTAACAACATGCTAACTTCCAACACGGTAACAGTCAAAGTGCTGGTTCTGGTCCGTGTTCAGCTTGGACTGTTTGTTGGCTGTGTGTTATTTTAGTTAAACCTTTTTTTAGCTGGTTAGATCTGATTGAGACAGTTTACACATCTTTTTTGTATTTAAAGCTGTGAAGCTCTGTGCTGTGAAACCGGTGTGCGCTCATTGTAGTAATTAAATAATTAATGATATCGGAGTAACTACTTTGTGACTAGTTGTCTGATTCTTCTGCCATGATTTCTTTCTCAAACTCATTTAAATCCGACCACTGCCGTTTTGCTCTTGTTCCTTGGTGAAGCTGTGGTAGCGCGTGTTTTTGTCCGCATAATTTGCTCTGGTTGTTCGCGTCTGCTAGGTCGCCATCTTGCCTTTTCTGCCTTTAGATGTGGTGCCGAAACCGGTATTGCTCAATACTGGGGGCGTGTCTGAGAACTATGTATTGGCTTTATCAGGTCGTGATCTACAACTTTCGCTGGAGCGGTTTGCACCCGAGTGTGACGCGGCCGGGATGAGGATCAGCTCTTCCAAATCCGAGGCCATGGTCTTGAGCCGGCACTCTGGGTCGGTAAGGAGGTCCTGGGTCGGGGAGGAGGTCTTGCCCCAAGTGGAGGAGTTTACGGTAAGTATCTCAGAGTCTTGTTCACGAATGAGGGAAAACTGGAGCGTGAGATCGATAGGCGGATAGGTGCAGCGTCCGCAGTGAAGCGGGCGCTGTACCGGTCTGTCGTGGTGAAGAGAGAGCTGAGTCAAAAGGCAAAGCTCTCAATTTACCGATCGATCTACGTTCCCACCCTCATCTATGGTCATGAGCTTTGGGTTGTGACCGAAAGAACGAGATCTCGGATACAAGCGGCTGAAATGAGTTTTCTCCGCAGGGTGTCTGGACTCTCCCTTAGAGATAGGGTGAGAAGCTCAGTCATCCGGGAGGGACTCAGAGTAGAGCCGCTGCTTCTCCACATCGAGAGGAGCCAGTTGAGGTGGCTCGGGCATCTGGTTAGGATGCCTCCTGGACGCCTCCCTGGTGAGGTGACAAATTTATTCATTTCTTCAATTCATTCATGGACTCAGCTGCGGAGGATGAAGCGATCACTTGACTTTTGGCAAAAAAACAAAAGAAAAGTCCAGATCAGGGATGAAGAAGGGGCATTTAATACATTTGTGTCACATACAAAACAGTTTTGCATCGCTTTGCAATTACTTCAACGAGAACTTGCGCGACCGCTGCGGGCTGGGTGGGGGGCGTGGGTTAGGAGCGTGAGAAGAGAGAAGCTCTGTTTTTATTGGCTGGTTAACGGCGGGTCACTGTGGCTTTTTTGAAATTCTTATTTATCACCTGGAGAAGCAAGGGGACTATAGTTTTTTTCAGAGATTACTTGTCTAACATCAGCCTGTCAGGAGATAGTAACAGAGTGAAGAAATATGTTAAAAATATATTTTTAGACAACTTACAGACTGCACTACAGAACTGTAGACTGCAGCTTTAATCTGCAATGCGTTGAAATTGGTAAATTGAGATGAGTTATTCATTTTTTGTAATTATTGTTTGAATTGATTGTTTTGAAAAGGGGCAGATATACAGGTAGTCCCCGACTTACGAGCGAGTTCCGTACCTACGGGCCGCTCGTATGTCCAAAAATTCGTAAGTAGAATCCAAAGGTGGGCACCAGACCGCTGGGGAGCGCTAATGCGCTAATCCGCTTACAGCGGACCTAAACAATTTGTTAGCTTTACAGCGGATTGACTAACTTTTATAATTCATAAGCGGATTTGCGCTATTTTTATTTAAAATGCAGTACCGATAATAACTAATTATCTATCAGTAAAAACGAAAAAAACTTATTTACGGGCCCGGACGACTGCTAACAGACCATATCCTTTTTTTTATTAAGCTTTTACTGATTATGTAAGCAAATCAGTTTGACATGATTTAAAAACATATTTCAAAGAAAGGAATATATAAGATTTCTTGTTTATAATAATAATAATATGTTATGTATTGTCATGGGGGCCAAGATGGTGCAGAGGCAGGGCAGCCGGCTTGGGACCCGAAAGACCCAGGTTCGATCCCCGGTCACTGCATACCTTGTGACTGAGAATCTTCACCAGCATACCTTGTGGCGTCTATGGGCAGCACACCTCATCCCCAAAATGCCCCCCCGGGCGCTTTCAATAGCTGCCCACTGCACCACCTGGTGGTGGATGGGTTAAATGCAGAGACTAATTCCATCTTGTATGGAAAACATACACTGATGACATTGTGTGACATTATTATTATTATTATTATGTGTTCCCATACAATGGTGAAATTGGCTCTCTGCATTTAACCCATTCACCACTAGGTGGAGCAGTGGGCAGCTATTGAAAGTACCTGGGGAGGATTTTGGGAATAAGGTGTGCTGCTCAGAGACACCACAAGATGTGCAATGACTGGGGATCGTACCTGGGACTTTCGGGACCCAATTCAGCTGCCTTGCCTCTACCCCATCTCAGCCCCCAGCATCAGTACCGGTAATAACATTATTAACAAGAGTCGTTGCATTATTATAGTTATTATAATATTATAATTTTTAACCGTTGGCAGATGTGCTGACGATCCAAATTGCATCGTCGGCCGCACGTGTCTGCTGATGCAGCAGCTGAGTCCAATTAAGCTTCAGGTGAGCCATCTGGACTTTTAATTTTTATTTTAACCTCTTTCAACTGACCGGTCAGCACACGGTCACTTGAGCATGCGCAGCTGGTGATCCAAATTGAAACGTCAGTCGCACGTGTCCGCTGACACCATCAAAAGCCCGACAATGACCCGGTCCGCTCTTCCAGCACATTATTTTGGCCTGGCCCCAAGTTTCGGTTCGGGCTAGGTCAGAAATGATGGCTCTACCTAACATGCATGTTTTTGGTCTGTGGGAGGAAACCGGAGTACCCGGAGAAAACCCACGCATGCACAGAGAACATGCAAACTCCACCCAGAAGGGCCCCCCGGCAAGGATTTGATCCGTCAGCCTTCTCGCTGAGAGGCAGCAGCTCTAGTTGGCACCACCGTGCTGCCCGCTCTGTCATTTTATTTCTAATTATTTGTGTACCTTTTGTGCAAGCCATTATTCTCTGGGGGGTTCCAAAGCTGAGGAGTGGTCCTCTGTAAACTGTTGGTGGCTTTCAGAACAGCAAGCCACTCTGGATCATATTCCAGACCCTCAGATGAACTTGGTCTATCTGGAAGATCCACAATCTGAAATGCATATATGAATATAGATTTATTTGCATAAAGCTTGGAACAAAACACAAATAGTGACGGTCATATGTACATGTAGGAAAAACATTTCCACTAACCTGCAGAAACTCTCTGTAGGGCAGACATTTATCCAGAGACAGGAATTTAGTTACACGTGAGGCAGCGTTTCCTTTGGGCTACAGAAAAACAAGTTACAGGCTCATAAATCTGTGGGCATGTTTTGTATTCACTAATTCATGTCTATTCTAACTTCTTAGAAGAGAAATCCGTCACATACATTTTACTTGGTAGGTGGAAAAAATAAACAAAATCGCAGTCTCACCGGATGCTGCATAACGGCAGCAAACTTGACATGGAGATGGGCAGAGAACCAGTAGACGGGCTGGAGGTGAGCCAGGAGCTCTTCAGCAGCAGGACTTCCAAGAGCGTTCGACTCCACATCTTGACGAAGAAACCTTTTCTTCCGCAACAGCTCTTCGGTATTTCCATAGTAGCAGATTCCCCGAGGCCAATCGTGGCTCAAAAAGATGTCCAGTGGCATCTGAATCTTTAATTAAACAATGTATATTAAACATCTATGGGAGTACAGTATTCCCTGAAGTAATGTGTATTGCTGCCTTTTATTCCAGAGTATTAGACTGAAACCAGTTTATGCTGAGAAACAACAGAGGTGGAACCATTTTGGACAAACTTAGTCACGCAAATATACATGCTCATAGTATCCGCTCATTCTCAATCAGTTCATCTGGACAGTTTCTTTTTAGCAGAAACGTTTGAATGAGCGTTGAATGAGAATGAGCGGATTTGATACCTGGACTATTGAGAATTAACTTTCATGCTCATAGTATGTTTTTATTAATTTTTACAATGACTCAGATATGACATCTGAGTCAGATATAAAAGCTTAAAGCTGAACTGACATCATCTTGTAACTATGCATCATTTTGCACTACATATATATGTTTTATCATTCAACTATGTTCGTTTTTGCAAACAAACTTATAAATATATTTAATTTCGATTTAAAATTGATTTTAAACTTCGCGCCGTGTTTATTCATGGGAAATCCGATTTCACGCGAACGCAGCATATGTGACGTAACGAGACGTAGAAGCAGCCTGCGTCTGTCAGCAGCTTGCATGCAGCTCGCCTTTTTTTTTTACTTGACAAATGCTGTTACGTTACGTTGTGTCGCCTTTGGGTGTTCTAATATCATCAGTGAACAAGTGAGCCTTTTCACTTTCCCAAAAGAAGAAATACTTTGTCTGGGAATGGAATAAATAAAGCTGCCACCCCCCCTCGGAGCCTCCTCGCTTCCTGGTAAGGTAAAAATGAAATAAATACGGGTGCAGACCTAAATTAGAACCTGCTGTTTCTTGTTCATCTAACTTTCTGCTTCCCAAACTGAAGACATGTAGCTCAGAGGAGGAGGTCTGAGATTTCAACTTTCTAAGACTTATAACTCAGTTTTGGATTTGATTCCGAAACGTTTTACACCGGATGGGAGCAGGGATGCCTTGTCTGTAAATTAGACTAACAAAGTTTCTCTGAGTAGCCTCTGTTGTTGTTTGGGAGGTGTTTTTTGTCAATTTACATACAGTTTTGTGTCTTCTACCAGAGACCTCAAGGGAACCTCCTACTGTTAAGGTGTGATCTTTCAATTTACATGTATGTGTTACAAACCCCCAGGTGTGATGTGTTGTTTTGTCAATTTAAATAGAATGGGCATGTTAGGTATTTTGTGGTGTTATTTCAGTTTCCAATTTCATATGTTGGTGCGTGGCTTGTATAAAACTTCTCGTTCTCACAGCTTCCATTCATTCAGAATTGAAAAAGACTTCTGGACAGAAGTCGAAACGTTTTCTGCAACAAATAAAGTCCAGTTGATCCTGTATTGAACGCCTTTTTTGATGTAGCTCAAATATTCACTTAGATTGATAAATTTGTTGGGTTTTAAATTGTCCGTCAATATGTAAATGCAAAACCGCGGAGCCCTCTACGTCTCGTTACGTCACATATGCTGCGTTCGCGTGTAATCGGATTTCCCATGAATAAACACGGCGCGAAGTTTGGGGAGTGGTGGCGCAGAGGTTAAGAAGGTGAGCTTGTGATCGG
>JBBPBX010030614.1:0-35077 GCA_038048925.1 Garcialebias charrua
ACAAACCGCTAAAATATAAAGTTTTAAATGGCTAAATTGGACGGATCGCGTTTGTATCTTGTCCATTGTAAACAAGGTGCGCAGTTGACGTGAGTCTGTGTGTGACGTCATAATCGCGCGACGGGAAACCCCGTATTTATCATGTGAAAAAAAAGGCGCTAATTTTAAACTGTTTTTGAGAGGAATTTTAATTAATTTAACATTGTTTTAGCAAAAACGATCAGAGGTCAATCTTAATATATATATATGTTGTGCCATTTTATGGAAAGTTAAAAGATGATGTCAGTGGAGCTTTAAGCCTTTTTTAAAGTCAACCGGTGACTGTGGAGCTCTCAGGTAGTCAGGGAGGGAGTTCCATAGGCGGGGGGCAGCCACACAGAATGCCTGGACTCCCATGGTCCTTAATTTGGTTCGTGGAATGAATGAATGAATCAGGGTACAACCATGTATCATCAGCATAACAGTGACAATTTATCCCATGATGTTTAGATAGATAGATATAGATTTATTTGTCCCCTTAGGGAAATTAATTTGCAACATTTGTCAGCAGGCATTGACATAAAGGACATACTTATACATACATACATGACATCATCATCCATCATTACAGCAAAGATGTTTCAGCTCAGTAATTCATGATACCTTAGTATTATTTAATGATTTAATTGCTTGTGGTATGAAAGAAAATTTTGTTCTGTTTCTTGAGAATAAAGGAAGGCCATACCTTCGCCCTGAAGGAAGCAACTCAAATGAAGATCTTAAGGGATGTGTGTCGTCTGCTATAATCTTGTTTGCCTTCCTCATAACTCTGTCCATGTATATCTTTTCCATACTTGGCAGAGTGGTCCCTAACAGTTTGCTGGCTGTAGTTACTATACTTCTCAAGGATTTCTTCTGAGCCTCTGTAGCATTGCCAAACCAACAGATGTTACAAAACGTTAAAATACCTTCAATAAAAGCAGAATAAAACATTAAAAGCATTGAGTTATTGACTCTAAAAGTACCCAGTTTAATAACTTCACCTAATGGAAGCATATATAAAATAAAGATAATTGGTCCAAGTACTGAACCGTGAGGAACTCCATGACTAAACTTTGGTGACAGCAGCAGAGCGAGGAAATGTGGTCAGTTTTTCCTCCAGCAGTCTTTACGTCTTTAGCAGCAAAACAAAAAAAACAAAATGTGGAATAAAATCTGTGTTTTCAACTCTGCAACTCCACCAGAGCAAAACTTCTATTGAAAGCTTCAAACCCTCGGTCGCATTTCAGCAAAACTGGGGATTTTTTTTCTTCTAAAATCAACATGGGACATTATTTTTGCCAGAAAAATTAAAATGCACAGAAATGTTCTAATTTATAAACACGTTCATATTTTCCTTTGATGTTAACAATAAGGACGATTTATCAAGGTTTGTTTTTGAAGCAAGAATTGGATTTTTTAAATTAGAACTGATTTAAAATTGTGAGTTTTGAGTAAATTTGTTTATTTTGTTTTTTTTTCTTCAGAATTGTGATGGAGGAACTGTGGTGTAATTAAATGAATAAAATGTTTATCCCAGAGAACACCTGAAGATATAAAAATGTTCTGAGGTTTTCTTGTTATATGAGATAATTGTAGAGTTTACTGCAGATTAATTTACTGAATTATTTCTTGTTTTAAGCTCGATGTCGTGTCAAACAGCACGTCTGGAAAAACAAAAACTGTTTCGAGCGACGAGTGCATCGTGTGCGAAAACAGAAATATGCTTGTAAAAGTTGAGGACTCATCTGCGATCAGCTGAGCCGTGTGTAAATTTGTACTGTTGATTTATAAATGTGCTTTTGGCTTCATAATTCATGCACATGGAAATGACATTTGTGAGTACAGATGGTATATTCATGTTTTATAATTTGCAGTCCGTGCCCACAGAGTGAAAACAGGCGCAGATGGATTTCTTTCTGCAGACAACATGAAGACACCTCTGAGTCCTGACAGTGAAGATCGGGGTGGGGGGTCATGCCACAATGTAAAGTGCAAAATGCTGTATTGAATATTAACAAACAAATGCAGACCTCAAAAATGACGGATGGATAGATAGATCATATATACCAAGCATACACATGTAAATGTATACATACATGCATACACATACATAAGTGTCCAGAGTGACACAGATTTATAAGGTTCAATTTTTACTGTATGGGGAGGAGTTATAATCTTATTTAATAAGGAACGATGGTCAAATGGGTTGAACTTTTGTGCTTATTATTTTAATAAATGCACATCTAATAGAGTCAGACCTTCATTTTCCACTTTTAGACTGAAATTATTTTTTACATGAGCAGTTTGTGACATTAGTGAGGACGTACAACTTTAGAGGTTTGAACTTTCTACACTGTCCGTCATTTTATAACAAATAAAACAAGAATTTGAGGATGTTCAGAGTGAAAAATGGATTAGCTGCTGCTCTCTTCATCTCCAGCCCATCTCCCATTCTCCTCTGATGTCAACCAGGGGTTTACATCCACCCCACAGGTGCTCAGTGGATTTTTTTTTTTACAGAACATTCTCTGTGAACCTTAGAGGTGGCTGGTCCTGAACATCTCTGGTGATCATCAGTTTCTGAAATACTCAAAACAACATTCAAAGTTACTCAAACCTCATTTCTTCTTCGTTCTGTAGCTCAGTTTGAACTTCAGCACGTCATCTTCAGCACGTCTACATGCCCAAAGTCACCAATAATCAGTGGTGGAGAAAGTACTCAAACACTGTAATGTACTTAAGTAAAAGTACAAATAAACAGACAAAAATGTACTCTAGTAAAAGTAGAAGTACCATATTAATGTTTTTACTTAAGTAAAAGTAAATAAGTACTTGCTTTTAAAAATACTTAAAGTATTAAAGTAAAAGTACTTGCTGAATGTATTACCTAATGCAATGGTCTACAGTATCATTAAGTGTACCTACTGTATGTATATTTTCTGTAATACATTAATAGTGTTGAGCCAATTTAATGAACAATGCTGCAGATAATGCATGTTTTTATTGTGTTTACTCTGTGACACAGTTCACACTTGGACTTGTGATTCTGTGCGTCAGAATTTCAGGGATGACATCCAGAGTTAAATGCCATTAAGCAAAATAAGAAAGAGGAATGATTATATCTTTGACAGTTTTTATTTAACACAAAAGCAAAAACAAATGTGTCATTTTAACTGCAGTAAAAACATTAAGTGAAAAAGTTTTCTGCCCGGACAAAAGGAGCATTAGACCTAACAAAGGAACATCTGATCATTTCAACTCCAGTTTGACATCAACTCTAATTAAAATATTGTCTGGTCAACTTTGTAATGGGTCAATAGTGAACAATATTTTAACTTCCTGACATTATTTTCAAAACTTGGACCTGAATGTCGAGACATTTAGAGACATCTCTTGTCTTCTAACATCCATGAACTGACACATTTTAATATTGCAGCAAGAATTTCTTGTTCAAGTTCAGAAGAAGTTGGTTTTCAAAGTTTTTTGAGTCCAGTCTGGTTCTTTTGGGAGAGAAAATCTGTCCTGCTGTACTGAACAGTCTTTCAATAGTTTTTCAATAATATTTCAATAATCTTTCTATAAGGCAATGGGTGGTGCGTATCTTCTGGCTTAATCTCTGTGGTGGAATACATTTTTGGTGTGTTAGGGTGCTGTGGGTGCTCCCAACTCAATGACGTATAGAAATGTAGTGTAGTAGAAAGGACAGATACTTCATGTAAAATGTAGTAGAGTAAAAGTACCCACATTTAATTTTACTTAAGTAAAGTACATATACATGAAAAATGTACTTAAGTACAGTAACAAAGTACTTGTACTTTGTCACATCCCACCACTGCCAATGATCGACTAAATCAGCTGTTTGTGTTGACAAGAACCTGAACAGGTGGTGAACTAATAAAATGGTTGTTGAGCGTTAATGTCCGTGTTTGTACTTCTGCAAATAACCAGATTCAAGTTACCACAGCTAGTCAGTGTTAAACAACTAAAAAGGTATAACTCAGAAATGTTTTGCAGATATTCAACTACAATTTGGTGTGGTGGTAGTCGAGAGTCATTCCCATCACATACCTCGAGGGCTCAGAGTCTGAAGTGTTGGGGTGCAGAGCAGCAGGTGATGTGCATTCGTTCAAGGACTGCAAAGTAAAATGTAGACGTTTTCTACGTCCACTTAAAAAGACATCGTTTGCTGGAGTTAAACTCCAGTTTTAGTGTTGGTTTGTCAGAAACTTTAACAGAATGAAAGAATCTGAGGTCCTGATGATGAGGAGGAAGGTTTGCTTCATCTCTGGCCACATTAGAGGAACAGAAATCTCTCACATTCATTTTGGTGTTTCAGCTGCGGTTCCTTTAATTTGTTTTGTCTACGATAAAAAAATGTCAGTTCAGGCTTTCTGGGAGTCCTCCCAGAAATGGAATATTCAGTTCAAAATCATGAAAATCAGTGGAGATCAACCATCCTAGCTGCGTGTTTTTCCTGATCAGTACCTCCTCCGTGCCAGTGTTACACACAGCAACAGATGTGGTTCTGTAGTCGAGGCTCACTTGTCTCGTGGCCTCAATGGACAGTCCTAGGTTGGAAAACTAGGAGATAGTTGAAAGTATGCCTGTTTATTGCTAATAGCTTGGTTATCAAAACTCTCATTTCCTGTTTCTCTTTAGTCCGGATGGAGAGTAAGAACTGTCAAGTTCTTTCTCCTAAAAGCTGGTGAACGGAGTCAGACGTCAATGACCCATTACATCAACAAGGTTTCACCGCACACCTGCTATTGAAACCAGAACCGAGCGTAAGCTCCACTTTCTATGAGAATTCCTCCTAAGGAATGTTTTATTGTGAAAGAACCGGAACTCTTGGCCATCACTCTATTTTGGGTTGACGCGGACGGTGGAAAGCTAAGAGTTGTAAACACGCTGTGACCGTTGTTTGGATATAACTGGACAAACAAACCTTTTACTTCCACAACTGGAAACCATCTCTGACCAGAAGGACGGACGTCTTTACAAGGTACAAAGTTGTGATTGTTCACTAAAGGCGGACTGGGTCCAGCAGATATCAAATAGATGATGTGCTATCTGGTCAACACACTCCTTAGATAACTTCTTCATTTCCTTTCCTCCTCCTCTTAAAAACCTTATCCATCCTAAGCTGGTAACTAAACTTTCAGAAATAAGTGCCTACAGATATAAGTAAATATATCATCTTATTACTTGTTCTGTTGTTCACAATTAATCTGCTGACGAGTTAATTAGCAAGAAATTGAAATCAGTCAAGTGTACATGATGTAAATTTTAGTTGATTTATTTTAAATAAAAGGCAGTATCTCTGATATGCCAACTATAATTAACGTTTCCATTGTCGCTTAATGCTCATCTGGTTTACTTTCATCATTCATGATCACACAAAGTTGTTATGTTAATCCTGAAAAGAAAGAGAATCCGTGAATTACTATTCGGACTTGAAGAGTGCTGAATAAGTAATTAATTAAGGTAAAAGTGTGTCCGTTTAACACTGACCACGATCTCCTACACTAATAAAACTAAGCGGCTGACAAACTGTTAGATTCTCAGGATAAATATTGAGCTTGTGCAGCTTTCTGCTTTAACAGGGTCATCCCATTACTGTTACCTTCACATCCAACCTGCACCATCCGACCCAGCTGAGTGTTTGTGTTGTGATGGCCTGCACAACTGCAACAGACCTACACGACTGCAACAGACCTGCACGACTGCAACAGACCTGCACGACTGCAACAGACCTGCACGACTGCAACAGACCTGCACGACTGCAACAGACCTGCACGACTGCAACAGACCTGCACGACTGCAACAGACCTGCACGACTGCAACAGACCTGCACGACTGCAACAGACCTGCACGACTGCAACAGACCTGCACGACTGCAACAGACCTGCACGACTGCAACAGACCTGCACGACTGCAACAGACCTGCACGACTGCAACAGACCTGCACGACTGCAACAGACCTGCACGACTGCAACAGACCTGCACGACTGCAACAGACCTGCACGACTGCAACAGACCTGCACGACTGCAACAGACCTGCACGACTGCAACAGACCTGCACGACTGCAACAGACCTGCACGACTGCAACAGACCTGCACGACTGCAACAGACCTGCACGACTGCAACAGACCTGCACGACTGCAACAGACCTGCACGACTGCAACAGACNGCAGCAGACTTGCACGACTGCAACAGACCTGCACGACTGCAACAGACCTGCACGACTGCAACAGACCTGCACGACTGCAACAGACCTGCACGACTGCAACAGACCTGCACGACTGCAACAGACCTGCACGACTGCAACAGACCTGCACGACTGCAACAGACCTGCACGACTGCAACAGACCTGCACGACTGCAACAGACCTGCACGACTGCAACAGACCTGCACGACTGCAACAGACCTGCACGACTGCAACAGACCTGCACGACTGCAACAGACCTGCACGACTGCAACAGACCTGCACGACTGCAACAGACCTGCACGACTGCAACAGACCTGCACGACTGCAACAGACCTGCACGACTGCAACAGACCTGCACGACTGCAACAGACCTGCACGACTGCAACAGACCTGCACGACTGCAACAGACCTGCACGACTGCAACAGACCTGCACGACTGCAACAGACCTGCACGACTGCAACAGACCTGCACGACTGCAACAGACCTGCACGACTGCAACAGACCTGCACGACTGCAACAGACCTGCACGACTGCAACAGACCTGCACGACTGCAACAGACCTGCACGACTGCAACAGACCTGCACGACTGCAACAGACCTGCACGACTGCAACAGACCTGCACGACTGCAACAGACCTGCACGACTGCAACAGACCTGCACGACTGCAACAGACCTGCACGACTGCAACAGACCTGCACGACTGCAACAGACCTGCACGACTGCAACAGACCTGCACGACTGCAACAGACCTGCACGACTGCAACAGACCTGCACGGCTGCAACAGACCTGCACGACTGCAACAGACCTGCACAGGCTCAAACACAGCCTCAGCCATGTAGGTCAGTGCGGAGGATTTCATCAACCCATTTATTTCACACCCTTCATCTCCATACAAACGTTTCTCCTGACCCAGATTAATCATGTGGGTTTTGTTGTGAGAAAAGAAAAGTCACTGCGGCTCTTCTTCTTTTACCCTCAAGCCACAAACGTTTTGAAGCAAACGAAGGAAAGAAGGGTCCGTGTGAATCAGTTCCGTCAAGCTTGAAGCAGGTGTCCATGTTGACAGAGACGAGCCTTCTCGACGTTTGAAACATGAAATCTCTGAAACACCACATGCACAATCTTTCTCTGTAAGTTGAGCAAATAAACAGTGTGCCAAAAACAACAAGGGAGGAAGTCATAAACAGAACTGAGAAGAACATGGATCCAGAGTGGACGGGCAGGAGTGAGGCGGTTTATAATTTTCAGATTTCAGTTCGTGGATGGACAGACGTTAGATTGAGAAGGAACAAATGTTAAACCCAAAGCTTTTAATGCCAGAAAATATAATAATTGATTACAAAATATCAGAGTCAGAGAGAGTCAGAGAGAATTTATTGTCATTTGCACCGCATGTAGTACATGTGTTGAAAACGAGATTATGTACACAGGGTCCCAGTTACATCCAACAACAAATGCAAGAGAAAAACAATAATAACATCTAGGATTAACTAAGAGAGACATCAGCTAGTAATACACTAAGCCCTAATGTAGTAGAAAAACATCATTATAAACAGCAGCACGAACATGAGCAGATGGTCACAGATGAACGCAGCAACAAGAAACAGATCAGTATCAACATGATGTGACATTTTGCAGTGTTTATTCTTATTATTTATTTATTCATGAGTCTGACAGCCTCAGGGTAGAAGCTGTTCCTCAGTCTAGTGGTTCTACATTTGATGCTCCTCAACCTCCGTCCCGAGGGGAGTGGTGCAAAGAGTGAGTGTGCTGGGTGAGTGAGGTCTTTCATGATGCAGGTGGCTCTTTTTCTGCATCTGGAGGTGTAGATGTCTGTGATGGTGGGGAGACTGACTCCCACAGACTTCTGTGCAGCCTTCACCACTCTTTGTAGAGCTTTCCTCTCTGCAACTGTGCAGCCTCCATGCCACACGTTGATGCTGGAGCACAGGACGCTCTCCACTGCACACCTGTAGAACGAGGTGAGGACTGAGCTTCTCAGACCGGCTCGTCTCAGCCGTCTGAGGAAGTAGAGTCTCTGATGACCTTTCTTGATCAGGCTGGTGGTGTTATTGCTCCAGCTGAGGTTATCATTCAAGTGTACACCCAGGTACTTGTAACTGGAGACCACCTCCACCGCAGATCCACCTATATACAGTGGGGTGTGGGTGTGTTTGTTCCTTCTGAAGTCCACAATCATCTCCTTCGTCTTCTTCACATTCATGTGAAGGTTGTTCTCTTTGCACCAGCTCTCCAGATGTTCCACCTCCTGTCTGTAGCTGGATTCATCATTATCTGTGATGCATCCCACCACAGCTGTATCATCTGCAAACTTAACAATATGACAGCCTGGAGTGTGGCTGTACAATCATATCAGAGTCAGAGAGTCTTTATTGTCATTTGCACCGCATGTGGTACATGAGATGAAAACGAGATTATGTACACGAGGTCCCAGTTACATCCAACAACAAATGAAAGAGAAAAACAGTAATAACATCTAGAACTAACTAAGAAAAACATCAACTAGTAATACACTAAGCCTAATATAGTGGGAATAAACAGCAGCACGAACATGAGTTTGTATGAGCAGATGGTCACAGATGAACACAGATGAACACAGCAACAAGAAAACAGATCAGCATCAGTATGATGTGATATTTTGCAGTGTTTATTTTTTATTTTATTTTTATTTATTCATGAGTCTAACAGCCTCAGGGTAGAAGCTGTTCCTCAGTCTAGTGGTTCTACACTTGATGCTCCTCAACCTCCGTCCTGAGGGGAGTGGGGCAAAGAGTGAGTGTGCTGGGTGAGTGAGGTCTTTCATGATGCAGGTGGCTCTTTTCCTGCATCTGGAGGTGTAAATGTCTGTGATGGTGGGGAGACTGACTCCAACAGACTTCTGTGCAGCCTTCACCACTCTCTGTAGAGCTTTCCTCTCTTCAACTGTGCAGCCTCCATGCCACACGTTGATGCTGGAGCACAGGATGCTCTCCACTGCACACCTGTAGAAGGAGGTGAGAACTGGGCTGCTCAGACCAGCTCGTCTCAGCCGTCTGAGGAAGTAGAGTCTCTGATGACCTTTCTTGATCAGGCTGGTGGTGTTGTTGCTCCAGCTGAGGTTATCATTCATGTGTACACCCAAGTATTTGTAGCTGGAGACCACTTCCACTGCAGACCCACCTATTTTCAGTGGGGCATGGTTGTGTTTGTTCCTTCTGAAGTCCACAATCATCTCCTTTGTCTTCTTCACATTCATGTGAAGATTGTTCTCTTTGCACCAGCTCTCCAGGTGTTCCACCTCCTGTCTGTAGCTGGACTCATCATTGTTTGTGATGCATCCCACCACCGCTGTATCATCTGCAAACTTAACAATATGACAGCCTGGAAGTGTGGCTGTACAATCATATGTGAGCAGAGTGAACAGAAGGGGGCTCAGCACACATCCCTGAGGAGAGCCAGTGCTGAGGGTTATGGTGGAGGAGGAGAAGTTGTGGATCTTCACGGACTGTGGTCTGTTTGTTAAGAAGTCTAGTACCCAGTTACAAATAGAGGGGCTTAGTCCAAGTGTAGATAGTTTGTCTATCAGAGTTTGGGGGATCATGGTGTTGAAGGCAGATGTGAAGTCCACAAAGAGCAGACGCACGTATGAGTCCTTCTGATCCAGGTGGGTGAGAGCAGTGTGGACCACAGAGGAGATGGCGTCCTCTGTTGATCGGTTCTCACGGTATGCATATTGATGAGGGTCCTCGCTGATGTTGACGGTTGTCTTGATGTGGGACATGACCAGTTTCTCAAAACATTTAGCGACTATCGGGGTGAGGGCCACCGGTCTATAGTCATTCAGACCAGTCACTGTGGAGCTTTTTGGGACTGGGATGATGGTGGCAGTCTTCAGGCAGGTGGGAACTGACTCCAGTGAAAGTGAGGTGGTGAAGATGTCAGCCAGCACCTCACAGAGCTGGTCCGCACATTCCTTCAGAACTTTCCCTGGGATGTTGTCTGGACCCGTAGCTTTATGAGGGTTGATCCTTCTGAGACTACCTCTCACTTCTGCTGCGGTCACTTTGAGGTGCTCCTCGTCTGGTGATGAGGTGAGTCTGGTGCTAGTTGGTCTGTTTGGATCATCAAAACGTGCATAAAACTTATTGAGGGCATCAGGCAGGGATGGGTCCCTGGGGCATTGTTTGCTTTTGCCCTTGTAGTCTGTTAAGCATTTGATGCCCTGCCACATGCTCCGTGGATCATGTGAGGTGAACTGTCCCTCGATCCTCTGTGCATACGCGGCTTTGGCCTTCTTTATGCCATCATCCAGTTCTCTCCTGCACTTTCTCAACTCCTCAGTATCTTTAGACTTGAATGCAGTGTCCCTGGCTGCCAGCAGGGTGCGGACATCCTTATTTAGCCAGGGTTTTCGATTGGGGTAAAACCCACATTATGACCCACATTATTAATTGCAGACGTTCATTTTTATTTAAATAAGCAAACCAAACAGTAGAAAGGTTGATTCAGAACCAACACAACAAAATACAGATGTTTGTCGCCCGTCTCTGAGGCTGAGCTTGTCATGAAGTAGCAGCTTCAAGAATCCAGAGTGCCCCAGAGGTCATCTTAGCACCAACATACCCCCCCCCCCCACACACACACACACACTTTGGAGAAAACTGGAGGAGAATCAGTTTTGTTTGGTCCGTCCTCAGACTGAAGAAGCACTTCGGATGAAGGGCGAAACGTCTGAGCACAAAAAAAGAAACCATCCAGATGACATGACTGAACATTGTTGTACATTATAAAATACAATGAGTAAAAGTTCTCTATCTAAAGAAGCAGCAGATTGTGTTGAATCTTCACTTCGTCACAGTCTCCCATCCTGAGCAAGCACAAAGGAGACAGTGGAAAGAAAACAACTATTTTAACAGGAAGAAACCTCCAGCAGAACCAGGCTCAGGACGAGCGTCCATCTCTTCAACCGGCTGGTCTGAGAGGACAGGAAGTAGAAACAGACACAGAATGACACGTCCAGGTGAACTTTCAGAGGAAAGATAAAAAACATGTTAAGATAAAAATAATTACAAACACAAACAGGTAGAGCAAGTAAAGACAGCAGAGAGAGGAAATGTGGTCAGTTTTGTCTATAGCAGCTGCAGCTCAGGAAACCCAAGCTAACCCTAACTATAGGATTTATCAATGTTATGTGCTTGTGGCACATTATTATTATGCCCAAGTGTTTTTATTTATCTTAGTTGCCCACCTAGCCTCGCTCTTAAAATGCTTTGGAAGCCCGGATGAGTTGAGTGTTAATAGATCACTCTATTGGACGGTGCTGTGAGTCCGCCTATAAATGGGCTGGATGCGAAGATCCAAGAAGAAGATAGTTTTTTTTCTTCCGTTTCTCCTCCCGCACCTTGCCGTCTGGGTTGCCACACCCGGAGAAGAAGCGATTTTTGAACGCTGTGTGTGCTCGTCCTAAGTACAGAAGACCGAGGCGTAAGTGACCTTTTTGACATGAAGATTTTTTCCTAGACCAGATGAATCTTTGTTCTTTTTACCATCTTGATGCTGATTTTGGCCCGGTGGGACCGGTTGTCCTGTTTTTTGCTTTTCCGTTACCTTAGGTGGGTCCCTTTTGGATTTAGTCCGATACTAATAGAGGCTTTGACGGCCCCATATGGGTTGGCCCCCTATGGTATCGTTATATTCTGTTGGACCGGCTCACCAGGCCCGCCTTTATGTTGTAACTTTTGGGGTTTTGTTGACATGGGGAAATTGAGGGTTTGAACTCTACTCTTTTTTTTTCTCCACAGAGAAGCCGGAGGCGGCGTAACCAGAGCAGCACCCTCAGAGAGTTAAAAAAATAATAATATTTTTTTTAACTCTCCTTTTGTCTCGTGTCCCTGAATATGTTGTGTTCTTGGTGGACGTAACAATCAAAAAAGGAAAGTCTTGAGCCCAGTCTTCAAACTGGACAATGTGTCAGCGTCATGGACAGAAACTGGAAGTTGGTTCCACAAGAGAGGAGCCTGAGAACTGAAAGATCTTCCTCACATTCTGCTGAAACTCTAGGAACCACAAGTAAACCTGCAGTCTGAGAGTGAAGTGCTCTGTTAGAAAAACATGGAACAACAAGAGAACTGTAATATAAGATGGAGCTATGTTGTTGGGAGCTTTGTAGGTTAGAAGTAAGATTTTGAACTCTGATGTTCTAATAATAAATAATTCAAACAGTTGTAACTGAATGGATTAAAGAAAACAAGTAAACAAATATTTCAGTTACAGACGCTGTAAAGACTATAGGACCAACCTTCTAAAAAAGATTTGTCACAAAAACCAAGAAAATCACAGATTAGACTGAAAGTGAAACCAAGCTGGACAGGGACGTGTTGGTTGGCAGGTTTTGGCTCCGGGGTCGGTTCCTGTTGTGTCCTCACTTCCTGCAGCGGCGGCTGACAGTCCAGTTTAAAATTAAAATCAAAGTAAGTGGATCATGTCAACGTGCTTCTTTTCTGATCCGTGGGTCTTAATGGAAACCATTCCTGCACAGCATCAGCTCCCCACAGTGACCATAGACAGTTTTTAACGATGTCAGTGTTTATTTGAGTAGCTGCACTTAAATTCATTCATCTGACCCTTTCAGTGCAGTCACTCTCTCCCGGAGTCAGACCAACAACAAGAATCAGTCACATCCTAACAGGGCTGAGGGCCATGTGCTTTAATAAAAGCCTGAAACAACAAACCATACATCACAACCAGCTGAAGAGCAAACAAGAGCTCCATTACTTTCCTGCTGCGTGACATTTTTATTATTTCCAGATCTGCAGGACCGCTTGGCCAATGTTCAGGAAGCTCCAGGAGAAAAAGAGTTCCTCCTCTGCTGCATGAACATTTGGATATCAGGAAGTTCTCATTGGTAAAAATGAAGGAACAAATATAACGAAACAGAATTGGTTTTCAGCACGAGTGCAGCAAGGAGAGGAGGAATGAGGGAGACGACGGAGTGGGAAATAAAAGTGTAGGAAAGATAAAAGAAATAAAGTGAGAATAATACGAGTGGAGGCAACGAGAATGCAAATGTAGGATTTGTGATTGATGTTTTTTCATTTAATGAAATGGGAACAAAATATGTAAAAACATAAGGAGGGAAGAAATGAAAACTGTTCTGAAGGGATAAAAAAAGGAACAAAGTTTGATGTGAAAGCAAATGAGGCAGAAAAAAGGAGGATAAAGAGATAAAACATGCAGAACGAGAGAAAGGAAAGGATTGTTTGTAAGATGGAAGAGAAAATGAAACGTAAGAAAGCAGCAGCCAGAGACAAAAAACAGATACAGCTAAAACAGAAGTCCATGCAGAAAAGAGGAGGAGGAGGAGGAGGAGGAGGAGGAGGCGGCCTTGGCTCGTCCTTGTTTTTATCCTGCAGCTGAATAATTAATGAAAAATTTAGTTTCCCTTTTCCTGCTCTGCACGTTGCAGTTACACAATGTTACAGCTCAGAAACAGCCGAATGCTGCAGTCACACAATGTTACAGCTCAGAAACAGCCGAATGCTGCAGTCACACAATGTTACAGCTCAGAAACAGCCGAACGCTAAAGTTACACAATGTTACAGCTCAGAAACAGCCGAACGCTGCAGTTACGCAGTGTTACAGCTCAGAAACAGCCGAACGCTAAAGTTACACAATGTTACAGCTCAGAAACAGCCGAACGCTGCAGTTACGCAGTGTTACAGCTCAGAAACAGCCGAACGCTGCAGTTACACAATGTTACAGCTCAGAAACAGCCGAATGCTACAGTTACACAATGTTACAGCTCAGAAACAGCAGGAACGCTGCAGTTACACAATGCTACAGCTCAGAAACAGCCGAACGCTGCAGTTACACAATGTTACAGCTCAGAAACAGCCGAACGCTGCAGTTACACAATGTTACAGCTCAGAAACAGCCGAACGCTACAGTTACACAATGTTACAGCTCAGAAACAGCCGAACACTGCAGTTACATAATGTTACAGCTCAGAAACTGCCGAACGCTGCAGTTACACAGTGTTACAGCTCAGAAACAGCCGAACGCTGCAGTTACACAATGTTACAGCTCAGAAACAGCTGAACGCTGCAGTTACACAATGTTACAGCTCAGAAACAGCCGAATGCTGCAGTTACACAGTGTTACAGCTCAGAAACAGCCGAACGCTGCAGTTACACAATGTTACAGCTCAGAAAGAGCTGAACGCCGCAGTCACACAGTGTTACAGCTCAGAAACAGCCGAACGCTGCAGTTACACAGTGTTACAGCTCAGAAACAGCCGAACGTTGCAGTCACACAATGTTACAACTCAGAAACAGCCGAACGCTACAGTTACACAATGTTACAGCTCAGAAACAGCCGAACGCTGCAGTTACACAGTGTTACAGCTCAGAAACAGCCGAACGCTGCAGTTACACAATGTTACAGCTCAGAAACAGCCGAACGCTACAGTTACACAATGTTACAGCTCAGAAACAGCCGAACGCTGCAGTTACACAATGTTACAGCTCAGAAACAGCCGAACGCTGCAGTTACACAATGTTACAGCTCAGAAACAGCCGAACGCTGCAGTTACACAATGTTACAGCTCAGAAACAGCCGAACGCTACAGTTACACAATGTTACAGCTCAGAAACAGCCGAATGCTGCAGTTACACAGTGTTACAGCTCAGAAACAGCCGAACGCTGCAGTTACACAATGTTACAGCTCAGAAACAGCCGAACACTGCAGTTACATAATGTTACAGCTCAGAAACAGCCGAACACTGCAGTTACACAGTGTTACAGCTCAGAAACAGCCGAACGCTGCAGTTACACAGTGTTACAGCTCAGAAACAGCCGAACGCTGCAGTTACACAGTGTTACAGCTCAGAAACAGCCGAACGCTGCAGTTACACAGTGTTACAGCTCAGAAACAGCCGAACGCTGCAGTTACACAGTGTTACAGCTCAGAAACAGCCGAACGCTGCAGTCACACAGTGTTACAGCTCAGAAACAGCCGAACGCTGCAGTAACACAATGTTACAGCTCAGAAACAGCCGAATGCTGCAGTCACACAATGTTACAGCTCAGAAACAGCCGAATGCTGCAGTCACACAATGTTACAGCTCAGAAACAGCCGAACGCTGCAGTTAAACAATGTTACAGCTCAGACACAGCCGAACGTTGCAGTTACACAATGTTACAGCTCAGAAACAGCCGAACGCTAAAGTTACATAATGTTACAGCTCAGAAACAGCCAAACGCTGCAGTTACGCAGTGTTACAGCTCAGAAACTGCCGAACGCTGCAGTTACACAATGTTACAGCTCAGAAACAGCCGAATGCTACAGTTACACAATGTTACAGCTCAGAAACAGCCGAAAGCTGCAGTTACACAATCCTACAGCTAAGAAACAGCCGAACGCTGCAGTTACACAATGTTACAGCTCAGAAACAGCCGAACGCTACAGTTACACAATGTTACAGCTCAGAAACAGCCGAACACTGCAGTTACACAATGTTACAGCTCAGAAACAGCCGAACGCCGCAGTCACACAGTGTTACAGCTCAGAAACAGCCGAACGCTGCAGTTACACAATGTTACAGCTCAGAAACAGCCGAACGCTGCAGTCACACAATGTTACAACTCAGAAACAGCCGAACGCTACAGTTACACAATGTTACAGCTCAGAAACAGCCGAACGCTGCAGTTACACAATGTTACAGCTCAGAAACAGCCGAACGCCGCAGTCACACAGTGTTACAGCTCAGAAACAGCCGAACGCTGCAGTCACACAGTGTTACAGCTCAGAAACAGCCGAACGCTGCAGTCACACAATGTTACAGCTCAGAAACAGCCGAACGCTACAGTTACACAATGTTACAGCTCAGAAACAGCCGAACGCTGCAGTCACACAATGTTACAGCTCAGAAACAGCCGAACGCTGCAGTTACACAATGTTACAGCTCAGAAACAGCCGAACGCTGCAGTCACACAATGTTACAGCTCAGAAACAGCCGAACGCTGCAGTAACACAGTGTTACAGCTCAGAAACAGCCGAACGCTGCAGTAACACAGTGTTACAGCTCAGAAACAGCCGAACGCTGCAGTTACACAGTGTTACAGCTCAGAAACAGCCGAACGCTGCAGTCACACAATGTTAAAGCTCAGAAACAGCCGAACGCTGCAGTAACACAGTGTTACAGCTCAGAAACAGCCGAACGCTGCAGTAACACAGTGTTACAGCTCAGAAACAGCCGAAAGCTGCAGTCACACAGTGTTACAGCTCAGAAACAGCCGAACGCTGCAGTCACACAGTGTTACAGCTCAGAAACAGCCGAACGCTGCAGTCACACAGTGTTACAGCTCAGAAACAGCCGAACGCTGCAGTCACACAGTGTTACAGCTCAGAAACAGCCGAACGCTGCAGTCACACAGTGTTACAGCTCAGAAACAGCCGAACGCTGCAGTCACACAGTGTTACAGCTCAGAAACAGCCGAACGCTGCAGTCACACAGTGTTACAGCTCAGAAACAGCCGAACGCTGCAGTTACACAATGTTACAGCTCAGAAACAGCCGAACGCTGCAGTCACACAATGTTACAGCTCAGAAACAGCCGAACGCTGCAGTTACACAATGTTACAGCTCAGAAACAGCCGAACGCTGCAGTCACACAGTATTACAGCTCAGAAACAGCCGAACGCTGCAGTCACGCAGTGTTACAGCTCAGAAACAGCCGAACGCTGCAGTCATGCAGTGTTACAGCTCAGAAACAGCCGAACGCTGCAGTCACACAGTGTTACAGCTCAGAAACAGCCGAACGCTGCAGTTACACAGTGTTACAGCTCAGAAACAGCCGAACGCTGCAGTCACACAGTGTTACAGCTCAGAAACAGCCGAACGCTGCAGTTACACAGTGTTACAGCTCAGAAACAGCCGAACGCTGCAGTCACACAGTGTTACAGCTCAGAAACAGCCGAACGCTGCAGTTACACAGTGTTACAGCTCAGAAACAGCCGAACGCTGCAGTCACACAGTGTTACAGCTCAGAAACAGCCGAACGCTGCAGTCATACAGTGTTACAGCTCAGAAACAGCCGAACGCTGCAGTCACACAGTGTTACAGCTCAGAAACAGCCGAACGCTACAGTTACACAGTGTTACAGCTCAGAAACTGCCGAACGCTGCAGTCACACAGTGTGACAGCCCAGAAACAGCTGAACGCTGCAGTTACACAATGTGACAGCTCAGAAACAGCCAAACGCTGAAGTTACACAGTGTTACAGCTCAGAAACAGCCAAACGCTGCAGTTACACAGTGTTACAGCTCAGAAACAGCCGAACGCTGCAGTCATGCAGTGTTACAGCTCAGAAACAGCCGAACGCTGCAGTCACACAGTGTTACAGCTCAGAAACAGCCGAACGCTGCAGTTACACAGTGTTACAGCTCAGAAACAGCCGAACGCTGCAGTCACACAGTGTGACAGCCCAGAAACAGCCGAACGCTGCAGTTACACAGTGTGACAGCTCAGAAACAGCCAAACGCTGCAGTTACACAGTGTTACAGCTCAGAAACAGCCAAACGCTGCAGTCACACAGTGTTACAGCTCAGAAACAGCCGAACGCTACAGTTACACAGTGTTACAGCTCAGAAACAGCCGAACGCTGCAGTCACACAGTGTGACAGCCCAGAAACAGCTGAATGCTGCAGTTACACAGTGTTACAGCTCAGAAACAGCCGAATGCTACAGTTACACAATGTTACAGCTCAGAAACAGCCGAACGCTGCAGTTACACAATGCTACAGCTCAGAAACAGCCGAACGCTGCAGTTACACAATGTTACAGCTCAGAATCAGCCGAACGCTACAGTTACACAATGTTACAGCTCAGAAACAGCCGAACACTGCAGTTACATAATGTTACAGCTCAGAAACTGCCGAACGCCACAGTTACACAGTGTTACAGCTCAGAAACAGCCGAACACTGCAGTTACACAATGTTACAGCTCAGAAACAGCTGAACGCTGCAGTTACACAATGTTACAGCTCAGAAACAGCCGAATGCTGCAGTTACACAGTGTTACAGCTCAGAAACAGCCGAACGCTGCAGTTACACAATGTTACAGCTCAGAAAGAGCTGAACGCCGCAGTCACACAGTGTTACAGCTCAGAAACAGCCGAACGCTGCAGTTACACAGTGTTACAGCTCAGAAACAGCCGAACGTTGCAGTCACACAATGTTACAACTCAGAAACAGCCGAACGCTACAGTTACACAATGTTACAGCTCAGAAACAGCCGAACGCTGCAGTTACACAGTGTTACAGCTCAGAAACAGCCGAACGCTGCAGTTACACAATGTTACAGCTCAGAAACAGCCGAACGCTGCAGTTACACAATGTTACAGCTCAGAAACAGCCGAACGCTGCAGTTACACAATGTTACAGCTCAGAAACAGCCGAACGCTGCAGTTACACAATGTTACAGCTCAGAAACAGCCGAACGCTACAGTTACACAATGTTACAGCTCAGAAACAGCCGAATGCTGCAGTTACACAGTGTTACAGCTCAGAAACAGCCGAACGCTGCAGTTACACAATGTTACAGCTCAGAAACAGCCGAACACTGCAGTTACATAATGTTACAGCTCAGAAACAACAGAACACTGCAGTTACACAGTGTTACAGCTCAGAAACAGCCGAACGCTGCAGTTACACAATGTTACAGCTCAGAAACAGCTGAACGCTGCAGTTACACAGTGTTACAGCTCAGAAACAGCTGAACGCCGCAGTCACACAGTGTGACAGCCCAGAAACAGCTGAATGCTGCAGTTACACAGTGTTACAGCTCAGAAACAGCCGAATGCTACAGTTACACAACGTTACAGCTCAGAAACAGCCGAACGCTGCAGTTACACAATGCTACAGCTCAGAAACAGCCGAACGCTGCAGTTACACAATGTTACAGCTCAGAATCAGCCGAACGCTACAGTTACACAATGTTACAGCTCAGAAACAGCCGAACACTGCAGTTACATAATGTTACAGCTCAGAAACTGCCGAACGCCACAGTTACACAGTGTTACAGCTCAGAAACAGCCGAACACTGCAGTTACACAATGTTACAGCTCAGAAACAGCTGAACGCTGCAGTTACACAATGTTACAGCTCAGAAACAGCCGAATGCTGCAGTTACACAGTGTTACAGCTCAGAAACAGCCGAACGCTGCAGTTACACAATGTTACAGCTCAGAAAGAGCTGAACGCCGCAGTCACACAGTGTTACAGCTCAGAAACAGCCGAACGCTGCAGTTACACAGTGTTACAGCTCAGAAACAGCCGAACGTTGCAGTCACACAATGTTACAACTCAGAAACAGCCGAACGCTACAGTTACACAATGTTACAGCTCAGAAACAGCCGAACGCTGCAGTTACACAGTGTTACAGCTCAGAAACAGCCGAACGCTGCAGTTACACAATGTTACAGCTCAGAAACAGCCGAACACTACAGTTACACAATGTTACAGCTCAGAAACAGCCAAACGCTGCAGTTACACAATGTTACAGCTCAGAAACAGCCGAACGCTGCAGTTACACAATGTTACAGCTCAGAAACAGCCGAACGCTACAGTTACACAATGTTACAGCTCAGAAACAGCCGAATGCTGCAGTTACACAGTGTTACAGCTCAGAAACAGCCGAACGCTGCAGTTACACAATGTTACAGCTCAGAAACAGCCGAACACTGCAGTTACATAATGTTACAGCTCAGAAACAACAGAACACTGCAGTTACACAGTGTTACAGCTCAGAAACAGCCGAACGCTGCAGTTACACAATGTTACAGCTCAGAAACAGCTGAACGCTGCAGTTACACAGTGTTACAGCTCAGAAACAGCTGAACGCCGCAGTCACACAGTGTTACAGCTCAGAAACAGCCGAACGCTGCAGTTACACAGTGTTACAGCTCAGAAACAGCCGAACGCTGCAGTCACACAGTGTTACAGCTCAGAAACAGCCGAACGCTGCAGTTACACAGTGTTACAGCTCAGAAACAGCCGAACGCTGCAGTTACACAGTGTTACAGCTCAGAAACAGCCGAACGCTGCAGTCACACAGTGTTACAGCTCAGAAACAGCCGAACGCTGCAGTCACACAGTGTTACAGCTCAGAAACAGCCGAACGCTGCAGTTACACAGTGTTACAGCTCAGAAACAGCCGAACGCTGCAGTCACACAGTGTTACAGCTCAGAAACAGCCGAACGCTGCAGTTACACAGTGTTACAGCTCAGAAACAGCCGAACGCTGCAGTACACAGTGTTACAGCTCAGAAACAGCCGAACGCTGCAGTTACACAGTGTTACAGCTCAGAAACAGCCGAACGCTGCAGTCACACAGTGTTACAGCTCAGAAACAGCCGAACGCTGCAGTTACACAGTGTTACAGCTCAGAAACAGCCGAACGCTGCAGTCACACAGTGTTACAGCTCAGAAACAGCCGAACGCTGCAGTCACACAGTGTTACAGCTCAGAAACAGCCGAACGCTGCAGTCATGCAGTGTTACAGCTCAGAAACAGCCGAACGCTGCAGTCACACAGTGTTACAGCTCAGAAACAGCCGAACGCTGCAGTCACACAGTGTTACAGCTCAGAAACAGCCGAACGCTGCAGTCACACAGTGTTACAGCTCAGAAACAGCCGAACGCTGCAGTTACACAGTGTTACAGCTCAGAAACAGCCGAACGCTGCAGTCACACAGTGTTACAGCTCAGAAACAGCCGAACGCTGCAGTTACACAGTGTTACAGCTCAGAAACAGCCGAACGCTGCAGTTACACAGTGTTACAGCTCAGAAACAGCCGAACGCTGCAGTTACACAATGTTACAGCTCAGAAACAGCCGAACGCTGCAGTTACACAATGTTACAGCTCAGAAACAGCCGAACGCTGCAGTTACACAATGTTACAGCTCAGAAACAGCCGAACGCTGCAGTTACACAATGTTACAGCTCAGAAACAGCCGAACGCTGCAGTTACACAGTGTTACAGCTCAGAAACAGCCGAACGCTGCAGTCACACAGTGTTACAGCTCAGAAACAGCCGAACGCTGCAGTCACACAGTGTTACAGCTCAGAAACAGCCGAACGCTGCAGTACACAGTGTTACAGCTCAGAAACAGCCGAACGCTGCAGTACACAGTGTTACAGCTCAGAAACAGCCGAACGCTGCAGTTACACAGTGTTACAGCTCAGAAACAGCCGAACGCTGCAGTCACACAGTGTTACAGCTCAGAAACAGCCGAACGCTGCAGTTACACAGTGTTACAGCTCAGAAACAGCCGAACGCTGCAGTCACACAGTGTTACAGCTCAGAAACAGCCGAACGCTGCAGTCACACAGTGTTACAGCTCAGAAACAGCCGAACGCTGCAGTTACACAGTGTTACAGCTCAGAAACAGCCGAACGCTGCAGTCACACAGTGTTACAGCTCAGAAACAGCCGAACGCTGCAGTTACACAGTGTTACAGCTCAGAAACAGCCGAACGCTGCAGTTACACAGTGTTACAGCTCAGAAACAGCCGAACGCTGCAGTTACACAGTGTTACAGCTCAGAAACAGCCGAACGCTGCAGTTACACAGTGTTACAGCTCAGAAACAGCCGAACGCTGCAGTTACACAATGTTACAGCTCAGAAACAGCCGAACGCTGCAGTTACACAATGTTACAGCTCAGAAACAGCCGAACGCTGCAGTTACACAGTGTTACAGCTCAGAAACAGCCGAACGCTGCAGTTACACAATGTTACAGCTCAGAAACATCCGAACGCTGCAGTTACACAATGTTACAGCTCAGACACAGCCGAACGCTGCAGTTATAATAATAATTATTAATTCAATTTATAACGCACTTTTCATTACTGAAAATCTCAAAGTGCTACACATATATTGAATGCTACACACATTCATAAACCGGTGGTGGCAGACTACCATGCAAGGTGCTTTCCAGTCCTACCGGGAGCAACTCAGGGTTAAGTGTCTTGCCCAAGGACACAACGACACATGGTGCGGGTCCCGGGAGTCGAACCGCCAACTTTCCGATCGGGAGACGACTGCCCTTACCAATACACCACGGCCGCACAGTGTGACAGCTCAGAAACAGCTGAGCGCTGCAGTTACACACAGTCTTCCATTCTGTATAAAAGTTTTAATTCTTAGTAATAATAATAATAATAATAATAATGAATTCAATTTATAATGCACTTTTCATTAATAAAAATCTCAAAGTTCTTCCTGATGAAATGATTTTTGTGTCGTCTGTTCACCTCTGTAATATTCTGCTTCTCACACGGTTTTGTTCATTTCAGATAAATAAAACATTTCAGACTCATTCAAACAGAACATGAAGAAGAATAAAGCGTCCGTGCTGAGAGGGGAGAGAAAAGCTCGTAATTGCCCTGCAGCTGGTTCTGACAGTCCATTTGGGCCGTGAGGACTCAGATCTGATGAAAGGCATCGCTGGTTTGTTGAATTTCACTTTCAGCCTCATTACTGTTAACACACCGTGAAAGATAAGAGAGCAAGCATCATCTTTCATTCATGGCTTAATTAATTATTAGGAACTCATTTTCACATCAGTCCAGAGCTCTGCTTTGGTTCTTTCTGTCCCTCGTAGTGTCCACCTCGTGTGCTGTCTGTCCTCCCGCTCACGTTTCTTCTTCTTCTGGTGTAAAAGTCACATTTAGAGGCTCCTGGCTCTCCCTGATTATTCTCACATCAACACAAACTAGGGATGCACCGATCCACATTTTTCACTTCCGATCCGATACCAATACTTTAAAACTGGGTATCGATCGATACCGATACTTTTCCGATCCGATACCATTCAGGTGCCTTATGAGGCAGCCTCAGCCACTAATATCCACTTTAAAGCAAGGAATAAAAAAACACGTTTTGTGTTAGCAGGATTTAATTGTAACTAAGAAACTTATCCAACATTAATAAAACTTACCTCAAGTTGCCTTTTTGGGCATGCATAAATATACAGTATTTGTATACACTGTACTTAGAGAGAAGATTAATCTTCTCTTGGCTGTGCAAATTCTGCTAACACAAAACGTGTAACTAACTACCGGTACTTTTAAGTACTGTAGTTACTTTCACCCAGTCTCTTTTTCATCACATGCTTCCAAAAGTCAACAATTATGTTTGTATTCTGCATCTGTCTGTTAGCAAAATATCTTATGAACAACTGAACAGATTTTGTTTAAACTTTCAAGAAATAATCACTGAAGGGCTCTCTACGACTGGTTGACTTTTAAAGTACATCCAATTGAAGATGGCTGCCACAGCTAACTGAACTTATACAACACAAAATTGACTACAACTCAGTCAATTTGACAAAAAATTTAGATAAAATTTGTGTGGTAGTAGCTGAGACTCATTCCCAAAGCATATTCAAGGGATTAGTAGAATGCATAAGATCTTTCTTTAAAATTACAACGTTATTTATTTGGAATCAATGGTGTCGTCTGTTAGCAAAATATCTCATGACCCGCTGGACAGATTTTGATTAAACTTTCAAGAGATAATCACTGAAAGGCTCTCTACGACTGGTTGACTTTTAAAGTACATCCAGTTTAAGATGGCTGCCACAGCCAACTGAAAACAACACAAAATTGACTACAACTCAGTCAATTTGACAAAAAATGTAGATGAAATGTGGTGTGGTAGTAGCTGAGACTCATTCCCAAAGCATATTCAAGGGACTAGTAGAATGCATAAGATCTTTCTTTAAAATTATAACGTTATTTATTTGGAATCAATGGTGCCGTCTGTTAGCAAAATATCTCATGACCCGCTGGACAGATTTTGATTAAACTTTCAAGAGATAATCACTGAAGGGCTCTCTACGACTGGTTGACTTTTAAAGTACATCCAGTTTAAGATGGCTGCCACAGCTCAGCCTTTTGTTTTTCATAATCCCACAGAGCTTTGGAGACATTTACAAGACATTCAAAAATATGCCTCACCTGTCCAACAGCATACAGGGGTTCACTTTGGATGTCATGGAATCACCTGCTGACAGCTTGGAGGAGGCTGCTTCTCAAAGTTTTGATGCCACTGTCCACACTGTTATCAGCGAGCAGCTGTTTAAAATGGTGACGCTGGGACCTTGCTGTTGAAACGAGTCCAGAAGTGATTTCTGTCGGCTCCGTTTGTCTTTCTCCCGCCGGGCTAAACAATCGTCATGCTCTTTACTGTGGTCTTTTTCAAATGTTTCATCACGTTTGTGGTATTATATGACGCGACGGAGCTTCCTCCTCTCTGTACAGCGGCTCTGCAGACACGCACGCGGCTCTGCAGACACGTACACGTCGCTGCTGTCTTGCTTTGCGGTGCTTCAAGAGTAAAACACATCCACACAGCAGACATGTTCGCGGACATGCAAAAATCAATAAACTCTGACCGACTCTGATGCCAAGATGAAAAGTTGGTTAGCCGTTAGCCACAGTCCTCCAGTCCTCTCTGTGTTTACTCACGTTTTACCTGGCTGCAAGGGGCAAACTAGGAAATGGATTTCCTGAATGTGAGGCGGGTCTTACTACTCTGGGCTCATAAAACACGCCTCCGTTCAGGAAATCCATTCCATAGTTTGAAGACAACTGCAGTGTATCATGGATCGGAAAGATGGCAGTCTCTGCTCTGAAAATCCGATATGTAAACAAGGCTGGTATCGGATACCAATACCGATACTGGATCGGATCTGCCCCATCCCTAACACAAACCCAAACTAAAACATAAAAACATGGATAATTAAATTATACATTTTACTAAACTGGGCTTTAAATCTTGTTGGTAAATAAAAAAAAAACATAATTTTCTGCATTGTTGCATAAAATATTTATCTCAGATTAATAAAGAGTCAGGGACATTGAACTGTAGCAGCTGTGGTCCAAGCTGCACACAGAACCTCCGTGTTCTGGTCACTTGAGGTTCACAAACAGTCACCAGCACAGCAGAGAGGATTCTGATGGTCCCCTGCCCTCCCTGGAGAACAGAACCTGCTCCAGATGTTTCGGCAATGCCAGGAACATCTTAGAAGACAGAACACGCCCCACTCAGTCCGTCCTCCTTCTGTCTGGGACAGCAGCAGGCAAAGCAGGACAAAAAGACTAAAAGGTTATTCATGTGCATGAGACATCATGAAATGAAAAGACAGAAATATATACAGTATCTGTCATAAACAGCAGAGGACATCGCAGTCTCCACACCATTCAGGACATCTACCACAGCCGATGTCTGCGTAAAGCACGCAGCGTCCCTAAGGACCACACCCACCCAGCATGAGGACTCTTCTATTACCTTCAGGCAGACGATACAGGAGTCTCCCATTGCACACGAAAAGACTCAAAGACGTGGGATTCCCAGTTTCCTGTCACCTCCAGTTCCACCCACAGCTGCAAAGCATCTCCTCACCTGCACCTGATCAACGACCAGCATCTCCACTCTACTTAAACCTCTGCCAGACATTCAGCCTGCGCTGGAGCATTGATGACTCTGGGTAATTTGAGCAACAGCCTGAACCAGTAAAAAGATTTGTCTAACCTTGACTTTTGCCTGTCTGTCCATTTCTGCGCTGCCATGTCTCCCCAACAACCTCCTGGCTCTCCGGTGTAGTTTGGACCTCCAGCTGGAACTCAACTTGGTCTTCACAAAACCACTATCCAAGTTTTGCAATACTCACCTTTCTGGTTCTCATCTCCCTCTCCACTTGGATTCCCTGGACTTGGTTACTCCCCATCTTTGACAAAACATACAATACAACAAAAACTAAGAGACCCGTATAACAATATCTGCAACTTGGATGATCTGGAATCGACCATACTCACGCGTCTCCTCTTTCCTCCCCCGGCTTGCTGCACTGTAAATAAACAAACATTTTTTTTTTTAACTTGTGTTTGAGTCTCTTCAGTCTGCCTACTTTGGATCATAAAAATCTACTTTGTACAATCATGTTATTATTATCCACAAGCTGTCATGACTAAACTCTTGATAATAATACAGAATTATTGATAATAACATTGTACTATACGCCACATCTGGAACAACTAATATGTTTATTGCTATTGCACGATGTGGCTGCATCATGTATGTCACTAACTTACCATCATAATTCATCTCAGTTTAACTCACTACCTGTTCAATAACCTGTCACACAACATGTGTAGTTAATGTTATTTATGTACAATATACAGGTAGTCCTCGACTTACAACTGTCTTGAGTTACGACGTTTCGTGGTTACGACACGTATCTCGCAAAAAAACAAAAACAAAATACAAAATATATGTATACGGTATATTTTTAATTTTTTTATTTTGAAGCTGATTTACGCAGTTTCCGGTTTGGTTTTACTAGCTACGGAGGCTACAGCTTGCCCTGTACTCTCTAAAAAAGCTAAGTCTTGTCCTCTGGACATTCAAAAAAAAAAACTTGTTGGAACAAGCTGGACAGGCAGCAGCTGTGGAAAAGTAGCTGTTTTATGGACACTAGATGTCAGCTGAAGTTCATCTTGGAACATGCTGAAGATACACTTCAGGTAAAGCTGAGTGTTGAGTGACAGCCGTGGTGCTGTGTGGTGTGCAGACACAGGGAGACCTCCACCCTCCCTGTTTGTTTGTTTGTTTGTGAGTTTGCTCCTGGGGGAGTAGTAGTTGATCTGTTTGAGCTCCTAAAGTGACTCTATTTTAGAGTTCTGTGTAGGTTGAAACACCTTAAGTGCTAGTTGAAACTTTAGCCTAGACTTAGAGGTGTGGGCCTGTGCCACCGATGCCTGTTTGAGTTAAATTTTGGAGATACTGAGGGTAGTGTCTGTACAGTTGTCCAAGAGGGGGACAGCTGGGGTTAACAGTGAGGGACTGTTACCATTCCTTTTTTCTTTTTAGTTGTACTTTTGACTACAAGAGTGCTGGTAGTCCTGTTTTCGCCTTTTGTTTGTTTAGAGGGACTTTGGTAAAGGTAGATTGTCACCTGGGGAGACACGACGGCCCTGTACAGGGTTGGGTTTGCCTTGGTGGCGTTTTATTCTTTTTTGCCAGACTCACCGGTCCACCATTTCTTTGTACTTTTTTATTATTTAGTTTTTCTTTGGACGCTGAGCCAGACAAAGATGCTCTGGGCCTGATGGGAGAAGCCAGGGAAGACCTTGCCAGCCTGTAGTGCTTTATTTTAGTTTAATAAAATTAGTTTAAATTCTTTTCTGTGTCCTTCGTCCACTTTGTATGTTTTGGTCCTAACGGGTCATAACACTGGTTCTGGGCCACACTGCATTAAAACAAGTCTGGTTCTGTTCTGGTTCTGATCATGGACTCTGGTTCTTTCCTCCCTGTTCATGACACTATAGCCGTGTTTCCATCAAGGTTTCTAGATGCACATTTTGAAGCATCGCATCAGAAAAGCTGAATGGAAACGGCAAAATTCGAGTTAACTTCCTCTAATTGGCTCAAAAGTTGATACGCTCGCTTGAGGTGGTTTTTGGGGGTTTCGAAACAGAGCTGATGCACAAAACGACAGATGGAAACAGATTTGCCGACTCAGTTCTGCCGTAGCGAACATTCACGTCATGTGACTGATCAGCTGTTTCCGCTCCGGACAACATGTAACATCGCTAAAACTAGTTGGCATGACAGAATAAATACAACTTGCCCGATAGCAACACGTACCTGAAATATTCTCTCCATTTTGACGAGATGTGTGGTCGGGTTCTGTTTTCAACCGCTACTTCCTGTTTACTGTAGACATGCGTAACGCTGACGTCTGACGTAATGACGCTGTGCGTGGCCTGGTAGATGCGCATCAAGCCAGTTGATGGAAACACTTCTGATCCGCATTAATTTGTATTTACATTTTTGCGAGATTTCAAAAATTAGCTCAAAATTCGAAATGAAAATAGATGGAAACACGGTTAGTGTTTTGTAAAAGCCCATTGGAACAAAGAAAAGAGCAGAACATCAAAAGTGCTGATAAAACAAGTCTCATGATCCAGAAGTAAATTAACTTCATGAAACAAGCAACATCTGCAGAACATCAGCTCATGTCAGAGAGCAGAACAAGCTGCAGGACGAGACGTGTCAGCTGCTCCTCTGAAACTTTCAGGACGTGTCTTATGGAGGAACAAAGTCCCCACAGCTGGGACGTTGGACACAACGTGCACTGCACTTCATGGCGTCGTGTGAGGGCTGTCAGGGTGAAGTCTGGTTTCTCCAAAGCCCTGCTGTTGTAAGAAAGCTGATGGAGGTGATGCTCCACACAGTCTGAGCTCCTCCCTGAACGTCCCTCCACTGTCCAACAGCATTAGATCAACCTGATGTGACCAACGAGTCACACAAACACACAGCTGCAAAAAGATTTACCAGAAAGTTCAAGGTTCTTTATTGTCATTACCATCACATATGGTACATGAGGTGGAACGAAATTATGTACTCAGGTTCCCATTACATCCAAAAATAGCAAATTGTACCGTATTTTCCGGTGTACAGGTCGCACCTTTTTATGTTTTTTTTTTTTCAAGGCCTGCGACCTATCCACCTAATATTCCTACGCCCCATGATGCCTTGCGCGAATTATGGGAACGACTTCCGCCGGAAGTGAGAGCAGCAGTTAAAGCCCAGTCTACTGGCTGTATTTTTCACGTTTTTTTTTTTGTTTTGTTTATTTCTAATTAATTGCAATGGTTACTTCGTGTTGGGTTAGTGGGTGTTCCTGTCGGGTAGACGTTTGTTCAAAGCGCAGTTTTCACTTCATCCCAAAAATAAGTAAACGTGAAGGATTTATCTCCATCGGAGGAGCTGACAGCTGCCCCTCCTCTGCTCGGATCTGCTCTCGAAGACGTCGTGTTCAGATCACGTTTTCTCCGGTAAACAAAATATTCTACATAAATCATTTTGTGAAACAATTTCAGAACAATGTGAGAGTATAATTTTCTCTGTGTTGGAGCTGTTGTTTTTTTCTTCATGATTTAGCACCGTCTACTAGCTGTGGTTAGCTTAGCATGTAGCGTTAGCATCTGTTAAAGTATTTACTAAACAAATCTGTGGATAAATAATATAACTACATGTGTGTGTAATACATTTGCTGTACATACATATGTGTATATGTTGTTTATGTTTATGTTTATGTTTATTAAATTTGTTCATTTTTTTACAAAAGAAACAATACAAGGCAATCTCATAATGATAGTGTACAAAATGTAAAAAAATGAAAGGTGGCAGAAAGAAGAATAAATCTTATTATATCTGCCCCTTATCTCCAACAATCAGATTAAACAACAGTAGTCAAACCATGTAAACAATAATAATCTTCAACCAACTTTTTCCAACAGTCAGGTTAAACAATAATATTCTTCAACCAACAGTACAAAATTACTAACTCTTTTTAATTTTCTAACTAACAGTACAAAATGACTAACTCTTTCTAATTTTCTAACTAATACAATACACATTACGTTATTTCACATATATTTTTTTAACACATTTGTTTTGATCATTTTTTTAAATGTAAACATTGACTTGGCATTTTTAACTACATTCTCCAAGCCATTCCATAATCTAATTCCCTGGATTGAGGTAGAACGTCCCTTCAAACTGGTTCTGAATTGTGGTTTTACAAACAACTCTGTTCCCTTAAGATTATAACAACTTTGTCTTTTAACAAAGTGCATTTGGATATTTAAAGGTAATGCATTATTTTGAGCTCTATACATAACTGATAAAATATTATAGTCTACCAAATCATGGAACTTCAATAATTTTAGTTGATAAAATAATGTACTTGATGGATGACGGTAATGCTTTCTAGTGATAATTCTTACAGCTCTTTTCTGTAATACAAAAATAGGCTTTGTGATTGTTTTACACGCTTTCCCCCAAACATCAATACAATAGATTAAGTGTGGAACAATGATTGTGTTATACAACAAATACAGAGCTTTATCATTTAATAGGTCTCTGACTTTGTACAGTACTGCTATCGATCTAGCTATTTTTATTCTTACAGAATTTATGTGTTGTTTCCATGTCAGTTTGTCATCAATGATAACACCCAAAAACTTCACCTCATTCACTCTACAAATCTCAACATCCTCAATTTTGAGTGGAACATCAACAGTTTTCTTTTTATTACCGAATATCATGTAATTAGTTTTTTCTAGATTTAATGATAATTTATTTATTTTAAACCAAGTTTGTATCTTGACAAATTCTGTCTTTATCAATTCTAACATTTGTTCTATATCTTCACCTGAACAGAAAAAAGTGGTATCATCAGCGAAAAGTACACATTTAAGGAGTCCTGACACATTTACCAAGTCATTCACATATAAAATAAAAAGCTTTGGTCCAAGTACAGAGCCTTGGGGAACTCCACATGTGATATTACAGAGGTCAGATCTTACATCATTTATTTGTACAAATTGTTTCCTATTTTTTAAGTAGCTAGATACCCACTGTAATGCTGGTCCTCTAATACCATATTTGTTCAGTTTTTCAAGGAGAATGGTGTGATCAATAGTATCGAATGTGTTACATATCCTGAGGAAGCTACCATGCTGACACCTGCTGTTTTTTGTGTATGTTGACTGCAGTCATGTTTTGTTAGTTAATTAGTCTGATTATGATCAGGCTTGTGTGTGTTCAGCCAGGAACTCCTGAGAGCCACGCCTATATATACCTCAAACTGACTGTGCTTGAATGCGGAGTGTTGTGAGCTCAGAGTTTGGTTGCTTTATTGCTGAGCTGTTTGAGTACTGTTTGGGTACTGTTTGAGTACTGTTTGGGTACTGTGGGGTGTTCTCCGCCCGCCCCTGCCTGTCTTGAAGTCTGATCTTCTGTTTAGAAGGTTCTTGGTGAGTAACTACTAGCTCATGTTTGGTCTTGACTGCTAGATGCACTTAAAGAGTAACTACTAGCTCATGTTTGGTCTTGACTGCTAGATGCACTTAAAGAGTGGCTACTAGCTCATGTTTGGTCTTGACTGCTAGATGCACTTAAAGAGTGGCTACTAGCTCATGTTTGGTCTTGACTGCTAGTTGCATTTGTGTCAGCTCATTTGTTTGTGGAGTTTGACTGTGCTTGATGCACTTAGGAATGTTTGCTCATCATTTGACTTTTGTTGTGCTTAGTGCACTGGGTAGCTGAAGGCTGCATTGATGACATTAGGATCCTGCTAATGATAATTGATATCAGGGATGCTGACCTGTGTGGTTAGTTTAAGCTGGTTTAACCAGGAACATTTTTGAGCTTGGAGCTGTTTGGAGCTTGGAGCTGTTTTGGAGTTTGGAGCTGTTTGGAGCTTGGAGCTGTTTGGAGTTTTTGTTGGTTTGCCTAATGACAGAGTGAGATCGGTAGTCCAGTTATATCGTTTTTCTTTTACCCCTAGGGTCCCCTTTTGGTCAGGTAGTCCGTCTCCAGACAGGCTGCGACGGCCCTGTTTTTATGGGTTGGGCCGACGCTGGGGACGTTATATTCTTTTTGGCTGACTCACTCTTGTCCACCATTTATTTGTACTTTTGTCTGTCTATTTTTGCTCCCTTTTTGTTGCCCTGTGCCAGAAGACGGTGCACTCCGCACCTGGAGGGAGGAGTCGGGCAGTTTTCAATAAAGCTTTTTATTTTTACATTCTGCCTTCTTGTGTCCTTTGTCCATTTAATGTGTTCGGCCTGAGCCAGCCGTAACATATTTTGGGGGCTCGTCCGGGATCTTGAATCCTTTTTGACTCCTTGTCTGGATCTTGGATCCTTTTTTTTTACTCCTTGTCTGGATCTTGAATCCTTTTTGAGTCCTTGTCTGGATTTTTGAATCCTTGTCCTTGCCTGGATTTTTGAGACATTGAGTTGTTTGTTCTGGTTTTGAGCAGACATTGAGAGTTTTGTGCTTAAAATATTGAGAGTGTAGTGAAGTCTTTTGAAGCCAAGTGTTTTTGGACCGCAGTTAATATAATTGCTACTTTTTTACATTTGGTGTGTGTTGACAGCTGTGTGCTGTAGTTTGCACTCTCTGGAGCTGACAGGACCAGCTCCTGGTTGCTGATTGAGCTGAAACACGCAGCTGTGTGTGTGTGTGTTTTTGGATTGTGCTGCGTTCAAATGCAGCTGTGATTTTGCTGTTGTTTACAGTGAAAGTCATTAGAAGAGGGGTACAGCTTAAAAGCTGTTGTGTTCACATCATGGCATTCAATTTGAAGAGATTTATTGAACAGCCCACGGTGCAGGTCTTTGCTGACTGCACTATAGAACAAATGTTGAGTGTGGCAGAACACTTCAACATTGATATAAGAAGCCGCATTCATGAAAAACATTTTAAAGGTGAACTGTTGACTAAATTATTTATGCTTGACATTTTTCCTGAGGTAAATGATACAGAGCGTCTAAAGGAAAAGGAAAATGAAGCTGCTTTAAAAAGAAAACACGATGAACAAATAAGGAAAGAAAAAGAGCTTATTTTAGAGCAGTTCGAAATTAAAAAAAGAAACTTAATGATTAAACACCAAGCTCTCTTGAAAGAACAAGAGCTTGAGCAACAGAGACTTCAAGCTGCTCTGGATGAAATTAAGCGTCTTCAGGAACAAGAGGATTTGGAACGACTGAGAAGGCTGACAATTCAACATGCCTGTCATCCGGTGGTTACTGCACCAGTGCTTTGCACTCAAGCAGCCCTAGCATGTCCTGACTTTGATGCATCATCTGTGTCTATGCGGGTGCCTCTCACACCTCAACAGAAGGGGGCGCCTCAAGAACATCAACCGGAGGAAGAAGACGAGATCAATTTGAGTAAAAACTCCCTGATGGACTGTGAAGAAAAACAGATTCCAGTGGAGGAAGTGAAACTCTTGCTTCATCTTCAGGAAGAAGATGACGTCGATCTCAGTGACTGTTTTTTACAGTTGTTTGACACTGAACTACTCCCAGTTCAGTCAAGTGAGGACCTGAAGATCTCAGAGGAGGTGAAGTCACACGCAACAAAACCTCCTGCTCTTTCTTTTCCTGTTCCAGCCACCGTGAAGAATGAGAGAGTATTGATGGACTATGTGGGACCATTGATTAGAACTGCAGCAGAACATGCTTTATTTTTGCTTGTGAGAGATGACAAACTAGAGCCTTGTATTGTGCATGATTCTGCATCTAACACACTTTTCTGTATTTACAGAGTAGCTGAAATCAAAGCTGCTAAAACTGACCAGAAGGTGTCGCTACAGCTGAATGGAGAGAGTTGTCCAACACTGTCCAGTGCTGAGATGGAGGAGAACAGTTTCCCTCTGTTTGCTGAGAAATTACGACTCTCTTCGTCACTGACTGACCTCATCAGAAATGATGATGGCGTTTGTTATACAAAACAAATGCTTTTCAAATTAATGTCAGATCAGAGATGCCTTTTTGGTTTTAAAACATTTTAAGATAACATGACATTGATTATGTTAGCGGTTAGGCGGACTAGTTTTAATGATGTTTTTAGTCCGTTTGTCTGTTGTGACCGCTACATTGTTGCTCTCTAGGGTCCTATTTATTTTGCATGTGCGGATGTGAGATGTTTTCACCTGACATCCACATCACCCCCATACAAAACACTGGTGGTGGAGGTGTTACATATCCTGAGGAAGCTGCCAATGCTGACACCTTTTAGTTCTTATGTATGTTGACTGCAGTCATGCTTTTGTGTGGTTAATTAGTCTGATTGTGATCAGGCTTGTGTGTGTTCAGCCAGGAACACCTGAGAGCCACGCCTATATATACTTCAAGTTGACTGTGCTTGAATGCGGAGTGTTGTGAGCTCAGAGTTTGGTTGCTTTATTGCTGAGCTGTTTGAGTACTGTTTGGGTACTGTTTGAGTACTGTTTGGGTACTGTTTGAGTACTGTTTGGGTACTGTGGGGTGTTCTCCGCCCGCCCCTGCCTGTCTTGAAGTCTGATCTTCTGTTTAGAAGGTTCTTGGTGAGTAACTACTAGCTCATGTTTGGTCTTGACTGCTAGATGCACTTAAAGAGTGGCTACTAGCTCATGTTTGGTCTTGACTGCTAGTTGCATTTGTGTCAGCTCATTTGTTTGTGGAGTTTGACTGTGCTTGATGCACTTAGGAATGTTTGCTCATCTTTTGACTTTTGTTGTGCTTAGTGCACTGGGTAGCTGAAGGCTGCATTGATGACATTAGGATCCTGCTAATGATAATTGATCAGGGATGCTGACCTGTGTGGTTAGTTTAAGCTGGTTTAACCAGGAACATTATTGAGCTTGGAGCTGTTTGGAGCTTTTTGAGCTGTTTGGAGCCTTTTGGAGCTTTTTGGAGCTGTTTGGAGTTTTTGTTGGTTTGCCTAATGACAGAGTGAGATCGGTAGTCCAGTTATATCGTTTTTCTTTTACCCCTAGGGTCCCCTTTTGGTCAGGTAGTCCGTCTCCAGATAGGCTGCGACGGCCCTGTTTTTATGGGTTGGGCCGACGCTGGGGACGTTATATTCTTTTTGGCTGACTCACTCTTGTCCACCAATTATTTGTACTTTTGTCTGTCTATTTTTGCTCCCTTTTTGTTGCCCTGTGCCAGAAGACGGTGCACTCCGCACCTGGAGGGAGGAGTCGGGCAGTTTTCAATAAAGCTTTTTATTTTTACATTCTGCCTTCTTGTGTCCTTTGTCCATTTAATGTGTTCGGCCTGAGCCAGCCGTAACATATACATATATATATATATACATATATATATATATACATATATATACATATATATATATATACATATATATACATATATATATATACATATATACATATATATATATACATATATATATATACATATATATATATATATATACAT
>JBBPBX010030615.1:0-28071 GCA_038048925.1 Garcialebias charrua
GTCTTTCCAGATAACAATCGGCAGTAAAATGGTCGCTGCAGACATACGAGTAGGAACCCACCGGTCCTTGTCTGGTCCATTCTGATTCTTGTCGAAGTTTCTCATCTTTTGGAAATTTGTGAAGAATCACTTGTTCACTGCTGATATTAGAACACACAAATGCGCTACAACGTGACGGCATTTTTCAAGTTACACAAAAAAAAGAGCCGATCTTTCAGGAAATGAATTCTATGGCAAGCAGTTAACACACAAAACAAACGGGCAAGGCTCTGCCTTCTGCCCGTTGTGACGTTGATGACTGGCGACGACGACTGGTGATGACGTATTGCGGAAATGCGCGGAATTTTAGGGGTGTATCCCAGCAAGTACCAGAGAAAAACATTACCATAATTTAGAATAAAAATTTTACATATTTATAATTTATTATGCAAAAACGACCAGAGCTCAATGATATAAGATATATATGTTCTGACAAATATTCAAATTTACAAAATCATGTCACAATACCTTTAAGTAAATACAAATAATGGAACATAATGGGTGTAATGTAATACTGATAGAAATATATTTCAACTACAAACAAAAAACAACCTTCACTTGAACAATCTCCAAACTGAGAAAAAACAACAACAAAAAAACAGGTATCCTTCACCTGCACTATGCTGTACCTTCCCAACAACTTTGACTTAATCATCTTTCTAAACAGGCAACACGGGGGCACAACTGGTAGAGCTGCTGCCTCTCAGCGAGCAGGTCCCTGGTTCAAATCCCGGTCTGGGGGCCTTTCTGGGTGGAGTTTGCATGTTCTCTCCGGGCATGCGTGGGTTTCCTCCGGGTACTCCGGTTTCCTTCCACAGACCAAAAACATGCATGTTAGACTGATTGGTAACTCTAAATTGTCCCTAGGTGTGAGTGAGAGACTGAATGGTTGTTTGTCTCTATGTGTCCCTGTGATGGACTGGAGACCTGTCCAGGGTGTACCCCACCTCTCGCACAGTGATTGCTGGACATGGGCACCGGCAACCCCCGTGACCCAAAAATGGAAGAAGCGGGTAAAAGATAATGGATGGATGGATCTTTCTAAACATATAAATTGCTTTAGAAATGTTTATGGTGATATCAAGACAACTCCACAATCCTATTCCGTGAATTACAACGCAGCTCCTTCAGACTAGTTCTAAATGGAGGTTTTACAAACATTTCCATTCTCTTGAGGTTATAATAACTTTTTTTGTTTGTTTTTTTGTTAACAAATTTTTATTGAATATTTGGTAATATTTTTATAAGCTTTATACATGACTTGAAAACTACTATATTCAACCTTAATCATTTTAATTGATGAAATAATATATTTGTTGGGTGACCATAGCATTTCCTACTAATAATTCTTATAGCTCTTTTTTGTAAAATGAAAATAGGATTTGTAATTATTTTGCATGCTTTTCCCCAAACTTCAGTACAGTAGATTAAATATGGAACAATTATTACATTACAAAATATACAAAGATTTGTCATTCAAAAACTCTTATTTTATACAGTAATGCAATCGATTTTATTTTTATTCTTAAGTAATTTACATGAGATTTCAATGTCAGCTTCTCATCAATAACGACACCCAAACATTTTATTTCATTAACTATTGATTTCATTGCTGTCAATATTAAAGTTGTTATTTAAAGTTAAAACTATTAATATTGACAAAGTTGAGAATTTTATGTTTATTTGATGGGCATTTCAATTTTTTAGAAGGCTAAATACAAATAAAAGGTGAACATTAATTTATTTGTATAGTTTGCAGTTTTTATGAGGCTTTTATATTGTTTAAATCAATATCGAATTAGATCGCTATCGACCAAAATTAAGAAGTACGTTGTGATAAAAGTTTGTGCCATATCGTCCAGCCCTATCTTGTTCCTTTTTAACTGCGATCTCATCGTGAGATGAGTCGTGTTGTTAGTCGAATCATTCCACGCTGAAAAATAAATCTGACCTTCATGTTCATGGAGAGTGGATGGAACCTTCTGACCACGGCTGCAGACATCCAACCACCTGCAGCAGATACAATTGTGACATATGTCATCTGAACACCTGCTGCCTCTCACCTGCCTGCTGACTCCACCCCCACAGACACCCCTTCACCTGGCTGTGATCACGCGGCAGCCGAAAGTGGCCGAGCTGTTGTTAAGGGCGGGGGCCGACCCCAGCCTGGTGGACAAAGATGGCCGCAGCCCCGTCCACTTAGCAACATTGAGCGGAGACACTGAGATGCTCCGCCTCCTGCTGACCCACCTGGGAGAACGCCACGCCCACCTGGTCAACACACCAGACTACCACGGTAAGAAGCAGAGCCAGGTTAGCTGTGCAGCTCCTCTCAGTAAAAGTTTGAGGTAACAAAACTTGCTTGTGTCCCTCAGGTCTTCAGCCGCTCCACCTGGCTGTAAGGAGGGACGGCGTGCGCTGCCTCCGCCTGCTCGTGGAGGGCGGAGCCAAAATAAACGCCCCAGAGCAAAAGAGTGGACACACAGCACTTCACCTGGCTGTCAAGGAAAACCTGTTCAAGGTGGCCTGCACGCTCATCACTGAGGTAACAAAGACTCAGAGCAGGAAGTGGGCAGCACCGTTCTCACCTGTGCTCACTGCTAATCAGGTGTGTGTGTGTGTGTGTGTCTGCAGCTAAAGGCTGACGTTAATGTCTGCACCTTTGGAGGAAACACACCACTACACCTGGCTTCCAGTCTGGGCTCACCAACTTTCTGCGCCATGCTCATCGCTGCAGGTGAGTTGCATAACTGACCAACTCACATCGCAACATGTATCCCAAAACAAAACCTGCACAATACGTAACGCAACTTGTAACACAAAACTTTACACATGTAATGTAACGCAACCTGTTACACAACCTGTAACACAACACAGAACAAAACCTGTAACACAACATGAAACACAACCTGTTACACAACATGTAACACAACACAGAACAAAACCTGTAACACAACATTTAACACAACTTGAAACACAACATGTAACACAAAACACTACACATGTAACGTAACACAACATGTTACACAACATGTAACACAACACAGAGCAAAACCTGTAACTCAACATGAAACACAACATGTAACACAACTTGAAACACAACATGTAACACAACTTGAAACACAACATGTAACACAACACAGGACACAACCTGTACCACAACATATGACAACTTGAAACACAACATGTAACACAACACAGGACACAACCTGTACCACAACATATGACAACTTGAAACACAACATGTAACACAACTTGAAACACAACATGTAACACAACTTAAAACACAACATGTAACACAACTTGAAACACAACATGTAACACAACTTGAAACACAACATTTAACACAAAACTTTACACATGTAACATAACACAACCTGTAACACAACACAGAACAAAACTTGTAACACAACATCAAACACAACATGTAACGCAACTTGAAACACAACATGTAACACAACTTGAAACACAACATGTAACACAACTTGAAACACAACATGTAACACAACTTGAAACACAACATGTAACACAACTTGAAACAAAACGTAACACAACACAGGACATGACCTGTACCACGATATATGACAACTTGAAACACAACATGTAACACAACTTAAACACAGCATGTAACACAACTTGAAACATAACATTTAACATGAAACTTTACACATGTAACGTAACACAACATTAAACACAACACAACATTAAACACAACATGTAACACAACTTGAAACACAACAGTGCTACAAATAAAGTCTGGACATGAAGAGATCATTTCCTGTACCGCGTGGGCGGGTGATCGTGTAAAGTCAAGACGTGAACCTGGTTCATCAGGCATCCAAGAAGGCTCTGTGTCTGACCGCCTGGTGGGGGACAAACCTGTTTTTGCTCCATGCGTGTTCAGTCCGATGTGGGCCCGGCGGTGGTCTCTGCCGGTGCTCATCCTCGTACGCCGGCCGCTTTTGCGGTGGGGCACGCGTTGCCGAGCGGTGTCGAGGCTGCGCAGGTCTGCCTCCAGCAGACTCCCTGGGGGAGGCGAAGCTTCTCCTGGGAATGCCCACCCGGAGAGCTTCAGCCTGTTTGCGCCTTTGGTCCAGCTTGGTCTGAATTCGATCCAAAGCTTTTCCAAACAATCCCGTCGGTTCTATCGAGTGGTGGAGAAAAGGCACCTTTTGTCCCTCGGGGAGATCAGTTAAGGTCATCCACAGATGGCGTATCGCGATGACCACTTCCGCCATGCCTCTGCCTTGAGCAACAGCGGCTGTTCCCATCATGCGGAACACAAAGTCTGTTGCGCATGAGTTGGTTTTGTCCCGGATGACTTGGGAGCCAGGTGAGACGCCAGTGTGTCATCAATTTGAGACACGTTGGCTATTCCCACCTCATCCATCCCGTCCACGTCGAGGAACTGCGAGAGTGGTAAGAGCATGGGAGCTCTGGGCTGAGGCCAGGTGCGGGTCAGTTCTGTGAGGAAGTCTGGGAACACGGGCATCCTTTGCCTCGTGGCGGTCTGCTGCTTTGAGTAAAAATAGTTTCCTGCCAGCCTCGTGACCTGTTGACGAGGCGGAGGTTCTGGCCATGGGATCTGCAGCGCGTCCGTTGCTCTGTGACACAGGTCGAACAGAGCAGGGATGGAAAAGTCAGTTTCCGGGAGCACAGGTACCGGGGTGCGGGAGAGGTCTTCTCCCTGTTCCTCGTATTCGACGTCTGCGTCCTCCGCGGAAAATTCGCCTGAGGCTGAAATCGAGATCTCGTCCTCGTTCATCATGCCTCGAGTGTCGAATTCGACTGTTAAGTCCACCATAGGAGCCAGCACGTCAGGGCTGTCACCCCATTCGACTCATGTGCTGTCGTGCAGAGCCATGTTCTTGAGCTCCGGCGTGGGAGTGGGGCTCGGTGGTGTCTGGATCCGCTGGTACCACTGGGGTGCCCATGGCCTTGGCGACGAGGTCAACCCGGTGCCGCAGCACCGCCTCCAGCATCTGGCAACACAACACGTAACGCAGCACATAACACAGTACAACACATAACACAACCTGTAACACAATATGTAACACAGCACATAACACAGTACAACACGTAACACAACACAGCACATAATACAGTACAACACGTAACACAACGCAGCACATAACACAGTACACCACGTAACACAACACGTAACACAACCTGTAACACAATACGTAACGCAGCACATAACACAGTACAACACGTAACACAACACGTAACACAACCTGTAACACAAACGTAACACAATGAGCAGGTGGTTAAGCACAGTGTTTTTCAGGTGCTGATAAGAACATGGAGAACGACGAGCCACTCTTCTTCAGCTCCTCCTCTGATGAAGAGAACGAACCAATCAGAGATGAGCTCACAGAGCCAGACGCCGCCACACAACGAGTCACAACCCGTAAGAGACCTGCAGGAGGACACACACCTCTGGACCTCGCTACCTGTCTGAAGGTAACAACGGCAGCTTTAAAAAAAATGCCCTGAGTTGATCAGCCTTTAATCAGCAGGACAGAATCGTTACTGACGACAGATGATGGACAAGAGCTCCATTCTAAAATTAATTAATCAGTCGAGGACAACAATCATTAGAATAGACCTTTTACCAGTTGACGTCATCGCGCATGCGCACTCGCTTTTTTCGAGACTCAACCGGAAGCACGGGCACGCAACTGGAGTGTTGTCAGTACTGGCAACGGTCGCGGTGGAGAAATAAGACTTTTATTGTGTTTATAATTGTTTCAGGCAACTTCAACGAGTAAAAGAAGAAGGTGTGACTTGTTCGTTTTACAACGTCCCTCTGGGAAAGTCGAGTAGAGCGACTAAAAGAAGGAAGATGAGGAGGAAACCTGTACCACCGCCGGCTTGTACCGGCAGGATTTCACCCCGGCACGATGCATCAACGTGTGTGCGTTTTTTATCTGGCATGGACATTAATGATCCAAGCTCCGTGGATTACGTTCCTACATTACATCTTGGATATGGGAAACAGACAGGGCGGAGAACGATCTCCCGCAGCGGAATGCTACTGGACAGCTGCTAAGCTAGCAGCAGCTAGCTAGTTCGACGAGACCGCGTTGTTCTTCGGTCTCCGCTGCGTGTGTTGGGGTTTCTGCCTGTTTCGACCTGCGACATGCAAGGAGATTCTTCCTTCGGCCCCACTGAAGAGCAGGTGAGTGGAATGTCAAAACGTTTGATAAGCCAACCGTTAACCGAATCTTCTAAAATCATTAAGCTACCAGTAAATGCATGATTTTTTGAGCCGGGACTTAGTGGCTCCTGCCTGGGTGAAGGTTCAGGCAGCCCCGCCGCGCGCACGGTTCATCTGTAGCCAGGACTTAGTGGCTCCTGGCTGGGTCCAGCCGGTTCTGGACCTCCAGGGCGCACTGGATCAGGTGTAGCCGGGACTTAGTGGCTCCTGCCTGGGTGAAGGTTCAGGCAGCCCGCGCGCGCACGGTTCATCTGTAGCCAAAAAAGCAACCCTGTAGACAATGTGTATGGCCGTGCGGTTTCCTCCTCTCGTGTCCGCGGCACAATGTTCAGGCATTTTGACCAGCGGTTGTTCACTATTTTAAGAAAACAAGCTTCTAAATTACAACTCGCTATCATTACGAAGCTCCTCGACCCCTTGCTGAGCCCCTGCATCCGGTTAGGGCTTTTTGCCGTCCAATCAGAACGCTCGTTTCAGGCGAGCTTTGCGTGATGACGTCAACTGGTAAAAGGTCAATTGAACATGTCACATCTGGGCCGGACAGATTAAATAACACATCTGGACGCCACACATCTGACCTGCACAGATTAAATATCACATCTGAGCTACACAGATTATATATCACATATGGTCTGCACAGATTAAATATCACATCTGGCCTTCACAGATTAAATATCACATCTGGTCTGCACAGATTAAATATCACATCTGGAATGCACAGATTAAATATCACACCTGGGTTGTACAGATTAAATATCACATCTGGTCTGCACAGATTAAATAGCACATCTGGGCTGCACAGATTAAATAGCACATCTGGGCTGCACAGATTAAATAGCACATCTGGGCTGCAGATTAAATGGCACATCTGGGTTGCACAGATGAAATGGCACATCTGGGCTGCACAGATTAAATAGCACATCTGGGCTGCACAGATTAAATAGCACATCTGGGCTGCACAGATTAAATAGCACATCTGGGCTGCACAGATTAAATAGCACATCTGGGCTGCACAGATTAAATAGCACATCTGGGCTGCACAGATTAAATAGCGCATCTGGGTTGCACAGATTAAATAGCACATTTGGGCTGCACAGATTAAATAGCACATCTGGGCTGCACAGATTAAATAGCACATCTGGGCTGCACAGATTAAATATCACATCTGGGCTGCACAGATTAAATAGCACAAAACACGTTCCGAGGGAGGCGGGGGACATGGAGTCCGAGTGGGCCGTGTTCCGCGCCTCTATTGTCGAGGCAGCTTATCGGAGCTGTGGCCGCAAGGTTGTTGGTGCCTGTCGTGGTGGCAACCCTCGAACCCGGTGGTGGACACCGGCAGTGAGGGATGCTGTCAGGCTGAAGAAGGAGTCCTATTGGGCCTTTTTGGCTTGTGGGACCCCGGAAGCAGCTGATAGGTACCGGCAGTCCAAGCGGCATGCGGCTCGGGTGGTTGCTGAGGCAAAAACTCGGGCGTGGGAGGAGTTCGGAGAGGCCATGGAGAATGACTTCCGTACGGCTTCGAGGCGATTCTGGTCCACCATCCGGCGTCTCAGGGGGGGAAAGAGGTACGCGACCAACACCATTTATGGTGGAGGTGGCGTGCTGCTGACCTCAACTCGGGATGTTGTGAGTCGGTGGGCGGAATACTTCGAAGACCTCCTCAATCCTACTGGCACGTCTTCCACTGAGGAAGCGGAGCCTGGGGACTTTGGGTCGGGTTCTCCGATCTCTGGTGCTGAGGTCGCCGAGGTGGTTAAAAAGCTCCGCGGTGGCAAGGCTCCGGGGGTGGATGAGATTCGCCCGGAGTTCCTTAGGGCTCTGGATGTTGTAGGGTTGTGTTGGCTTACGCGACTCTGCAATATCGCGTGGACATCGGGGGCAGTTCCCTTGGATTGGCAGACTGGGGTGGTGGTTCCCCTATTCAAAAAGGGGGACCGTAGGGTGTGTTCCAACTATAGGGGGATCACACTCTTAAGCCTCCCTGGTAAGGTCTATTCAGGGGTTCTGGAGAGGAGGGTCCGTCGGATAGTCGAACCTCGGATTCAGGAGGAGCAGTGTGGTTTTCGTCCTGGTCGTGGAACACTGGACCAGCTCTACACCCTCAACAGGGTCCTGGAGGGTGCGTGGGAGTTTGCCCAACCAGTTTACATGTGCTTTGTGGACTTGGAGAAGGCATTCGACCGCGTCCCTCGGGGGGTTCTGTGGGGGGTACTCCGGGAGTATGGGGTACCAGGCCCTTTGATAAGGGCTGTTAGGTCCCTGTACGACCGGTGTCAGAGCTTGGTCCGCATTGCCGGCAGTAAGTCAGGCTCGTTTCCGGTGAGAGTTGGACTCCGCCAAGGTTGCCCTTTGTCACCGATTCTGTTCATAACTTTTATGGACAGAATTTCTAGGCGCAGCCAAGGTGTTGAGAGGATCCGTTTTGGTGACCTTAGAATCGCTTCTCTGTTTTTTGCAGATGATGTGGTCCTACTGGCTTCATCAGTTCGTGATTTACAACTTTCACTGGAGCGGTTTGCAGCCGAGTGTGATGCGGCCGGGATGAGGATCAGTTCCTCCAAATCCGAGGCCATGGTCTTGAGCCGGAAAAGGGTAGCATGCCCTCTCCGGGTCGGGGAGGAGGTCCTGCCCCAAGTGGAGGAGTTTAAGTATCTCGGGATCTTGTTCACGAATGAGGGAAAACTGGAGCGTGAGATCGATAGGCGGATAGGTGCAGCGTCCGCAGTGAAGCGGGCGCTGTACCGGTCTGTCGTGGTGAAGAGAGAGCTGAGTCAAAAGGCAAAGCTCTCAATTTACCGATCGATCTACGTTCCCACCCTCATCTATGGTCATGAGCTTTGGGTTATGACCGAAAGAACAAGATCTCGGATACAAGCGGCTGAAATGAGTTTTCTCCGCAGGGTGTCTGGACTCTCCCTTAGAGATAGGGTGAGAAGCTCAGTCATCCGGGAGGGACTCGGAGTAGAGCCGCTGCTTCTCCACATCGAGAGGAGCCAGTTGAGGTGGCTCGGGCATCTGGTTAGGATGCCTCCTGGACGCCTCCCTGGTGAGGTGTTCCGGGCATGTCCCACCGGGAGGAGACCCAGAGGAAGACCCAGGACGCGCTGGAGGGACTATGTTTCTCGGCTGGCCTGGGAACGCCTTGGGATTCCCCCGGAGGAGCTGCTCCAAGTGGCTGGGGAGAGGGAAGTCTGGGCCTCCCTACTTAGGCTGCTACCCCCGCGACCCGACCCGGATAAGCGGAAGAAGATGAATGGATCTGGGCTGCACAGATTAAATAGCGCATCTGGGTTGCACAGATTAAATAGCACATCTGGGCTGCACAGATTAAATAGCACATCTGGGCTGCACAGATTAAATAGCACATCTGGGCTGCACAGATTAAAGCCTGCTCGTTTCGGTCCAACATGGCAGACAGTCGCTGCAAACATGACGCTTTTCTAACATCGGTAAAATAGTTTAAACTGTAGACTCCCGGAGCAGACCTCGTCATGATCACGTCACTGGGTGCATGATGGACAAATGTCTGAGTGAAGTCTCTATTGTTAATTCAGAAAAGTAAAGATGAGTTAAAAACAAAGGTAACTTTGTGTTGCGTGTCCTCACCTCGTCTCCTCCTCAGGTGAAGAATGTGTTGAACAACCGACAGAGTCCAACGTCGAGCCGGCGCAGCAGTAAGAAGATCAAAGCGAGCAGCAGCTTTGAAGGTTCGTTCACTTCAGATCTTGAGTTCTTGACCACATGACCTCATTTAACGTAACACCGCTGCTGCTTCAGACGACGAACGCTCGGCGCTGGATGAGGACACGTTGTCCCGCCTGGTGGAGGTCCTGAGCGTCAGAGACGTTCCCTGGATGAAGCTGGCTGAGAAACTGGGCATGATGACGCTAACTCACCTGTACCAGGAGAGTCCAACGCCGTGCCAGCACCTGCTGCAGCACTACAAGGTAACATGTCCAGGTGTGATGCCTGAGAGGACGCATGGTCCAACCTCTTTCCTTCAGGGTGAAGGACACCTTCCACTTTACTGAACAATTCACGAATGACTGAAGATGATTTTAAAATAATATGGTAGTGTTTTTATCATTTTCAGTCCAAAGAAACGACTTATTCATGACAGATGATTTACAATGATGACTAAAATAAAGTCCACCCTCTCAGCTCTGAAGGATTAACTTGTCAGGATACTGTATAAAACTGGTCAGGAGCCTCATGTACACACAGTGCGTACACACAAAAATGTTTGCATGCTGCAGGTTACACGCACCCGTCACGATGTCAAACGTGTCCGAGTGTATTTAAATATATGTATAATAAACGTGTCAAAGTGTATTTAAATATATATGTATAATAAACGTGTCAAAGTGTATTTAACTATATGTATAATCTTTGGGAGATCACACAAACTAAACACTGATATGGTCTTTCTCAGTCGTGTCACATTTAAAAACGTTGACCAAAGTGCTTCACAAGGAGGTTAAGAACAAACAGGGGAACCAGTAATAAAACAAACAAAAATATCAGACATTTAAAAAAAATCCACCAAAAATAATGAATTATATAAATTAACAATGTTATTAAACACATGAAAGTTAGAAATTACTCAGACTCAGAAGTGCGCCGCAGGCAGAGCTGCACCCCCTGGTCCACGTTCAACTACTGCAGCTTGACACACACACACACTCCTCTTTGTGTGGCAAACACTTTTTATGCCCCACTACTTCTTAACGAGCGTCTCTGACTCACCATCATCCATTTACCCGTTTCTTCCTTTCCGGATTGCAGGAGTCTCTGGTGCCCATATTCACAGTCACTGTGGGAGACGTGGGGGACACCCTGAACTGGTCTTCTTCAGTCCATCACAGGGACACCCTGAACTGGTCTTCTTCAGTCCATCCACCACCATCCGTCCTTACTGGTTTCTTTTCTTGACACCAAACCTACCCATCGCTTCCTCACCTCCTCTGTTTTTTCCCCCAACATGTCCATGGACCTTACCAAGCTTCGCCCACAGGGCCGCGTTTCATTGGCTAATGCCCATAACACGTCACAGCGCAGCTTCCACGTGCGTGCCAGTCTCACAAAACAAACGCTACGGTAGCGTTTGTGAGACCGGCACCACATGCTACTTACATTGCTAGCTAGCATACGTGCAGAATTTTTTTGCGTCAGGGCTGGAAAAATGGTCCTCCACCGTCAGTGGGGTATCTGTACAGGAGATGTCAGGTACCCTGACCGTATTTGTGGAAGTAAAATTCACCGTTTCCCTATATGTGAAACTGAATGCCTTGCTTGGATCAAAGCTTGTGCACGACCACAAAACTGAACAATTATTTCTTTCACCAGCAGAGAAGGGTTGACCTGCTTTTGAAACCTGCTAGTTAACAACACGCGGTCACGATGAGAGAAAGCCACAGTTCACTGAACGTCCTGGAAGTTGGGAAGAAACAGCTCTGCTAACTCCACATGAGCTAGCTAACACAACGAGCTCTACTGTCGATTTCACCTAAAACTGCACAAAATCGTGACACGAAGGCTGGATTTTAACTAACACACCGAACGGCTGAGCTCGTTAGCCCTCACAAAAGTCGCTGTCGGCGTGTTTAGCAGCTAAAGCAGCAACGGCTAACCAACCACTTAAGGAATGAATGGAGATTACAGTTAGCATTAGCTTTGCGACCAAGGCACACTCAAAGTTTTTCCAACAACAGAAATCACTGATTTCAAAAGTAACCCTCAAAACCATGAATGCCTGACTTACCCAGCCTTGCAGGACAACTGGCATCAGTGATCCTGTCCACAGCTGAGCGTGTGAGGAGCTGATGTTTTCCTCATCAGACGGTAGCATTAGCTGTGACGCGCACGCTGTTGGAAGCATTGCGTGGCTCAAACAACTTGATTACGTCCAAAAAAAAATAACATGAACTTGTTGGTTCCCCTGTCCATTGTCATGGCTGATATTTTGTTGGAATCTGGCAGAAATGATACACTATTCGACTCAGAAATACCCTGCAGAGAGTAAGTCGATGCGATGTTTCCATTGAAACTAATGCTGCGCTTGGGAGACATTCAGTCCGGTCGGAGCTTAGGGGGCGTTTCTGGGCGGAGCTTGGTAAGGCCCATTCAGGTCTGCTCCGATCACCACTCTCTCCTCCCTGGGAATACTCTCCATCACTTCATTCAGATCTTTCCAAAATGTATCTTTCTCTTCCACATCACATCCAACCTGTGGAGCTGATGTTTAGCATCAGACATTCTACCTTCAGACACATCACCCTATCTGACTCTCTCTTCGCCTCTACTACATTCTTTGCCAACTCCTCCTTCAGGACCACCCCTACTCCATTTCTCTTTCTATCCACACCATGGTAAAACAGTTTGAACCCTGCTCCAATGCTGCGAGCCTTGCTGCCCTTCCACTTGGTCTTTTGGACACGTCAAACATCTACCTTCCTTCTCTGCATCATGTCAGCCAGCTCTCTACCTTTGCCTGTCATTGTCCCCACATTTAGAGTTGCAACCCTCAGTCCTACATTCTTCACTTTCCTCCTCTCCCTCCGTCTCCTGACATGTTTCCCTCCTCGGGGTCTTCGACTAACAGTAGCATAATTTCCGCCAGCACCCTGTTTGTCAACAGCACCTGTGGCGGTCGTTGTTAACCTGGGCCTTGACTGATCTGGTATGGTGTTGTGTAGATGAACTCACACGTCGGATGCCTTTCTTGACACAACCCTGACCATTTACCCAGGCTTGGGACCAGAACCAGAGATGTGCTGGCTTGTGCTCCCTAGTGGCTGGTTTAGATCTACATCTATTTATGGAAAAAGAAAGTAAAAGGATGTAAAAAGGAAAGGTGTGCAGAAATATGTGTGTGCAGGGTTTGCTAAATCTGAATATTGCTGTGTGCACATACTTGTCTAGTTTTGTCCCTATACCAACTTTCAGTATGGAAGCTGCACTCTTTGATACATGAGGCCCCTGCCTTTATCAGGTTTTATTATAATTCAAACTGATCCAGAAGTAAACAAAAGAACACAGCAGATTCCACTGAGTCATTTTTATTAAACACAACTAAAGCCAAACGGACAAGTCTCCCCACCCCACCCCCATGTATACCCTCCTTTAGGAACAGTAACTTATGGTGGTTTTAGTGTTTTTATTTTTTTATATTTTTTTGGGACCTATTTAGTATCTAATGTTTGCAAAGGAATTTTAATCAACTTTTCAATTCAGTAAAATTTATACAGAATCAATTCACAACAAACATCATCTCAAAGCTCTGTACTAAAATATCCACATACATTACAAAGTACCGTTAGTAAAAATCATCTATCTAAAAAAAGCCTGTAGATGATTGTATTAAAACTTTACTTTGTCACATCTTGATGCATGCTCATTTATCCAGGTAGATAAATCTAACAAGGTTAAGTCTGGTCATTGTTAGGCTGATGGTCCTCCTTTTATCATGTGAACAGTTAGTTCTGGCTGTCAGCAGCAAACAGGTTGGTCCACTATCAGACCACTTGAGTCCACTTGAGTTTGTTGCAGCTTTTCAGACTGACGAAGTCTTTTGGATAAAAGATGAAACATTTCAACAAAAAGAATGCGTCCAGAGGACCTGACTTAACGTTGTTAGATTTGTTTTGTCACAATCCTCCATCCTGAGCAGCACACTGGTGACAGTGGAAAGAAAAAAAAATACCATAACAGGGGGGAACCTCCAGCAGAACCAGGCTCAGGATAGGCAGTGACTGTCAGGGGTTAGAGAGGACAAGAAAGCAATACAGACAATCACAGAATGGCTGGTCCAAGTGGAGTTTTTATGGTCCAGGTGGAGTTTCTATGGTTCACATGCAGTTTCTATAGGGAAAAAGACGATTTATTATTAAGGGTTTACCCTCTATGTCACATTTTAGGACGAGTTCAAGAGTATGACAAAGGGAACGAGTTGGGTTGTGGACACTTTGGGTAAAACCAATTGACTTTTAATAAATTATTAAAGGGGGGTTTTCATTCATGTCTTTAATGAATCAAACTGGTAAAGACTAGATTGTGTCTTGTTATGGTTAACCCCTGGAATGAAAAGAGGGTGGACTGACTTTATATCAAACAGGAAGTTATCTGACCTGCCTTTCTTTATGTATTTAGGTGGGTGGAGGTCCTGTTGAAGTTCTGGTTGAAGCACTTCAGTCTCTTGGTTTGACAGAAGGAGTTACACTGCTGAGGAACACCAAGCTACAAGATGACAAACACAACACAGGTAACAAGTGACACAGGTTACGAACCAACACAGGTTACAAACCAACACAAGTTACTAACCAACACAAGTTATTAACCAACACAAGTTATTAACCAACACAGGTTGGTCCAAGTGGAGTTTGGCCAGAGGCGGTGCGTAAAGCACTGAATGATCATTCAATGCTTTAAGCACCGGCTCTGGCGGTCATCCGGGATTCATAGAACGAAAGTTACAGTCGTAACTTTCGTTCCATTTCATCCCTACTGACCGCCAGAGGTGGTGCTTAAAGCACTGGATGACGATTGCCAACAGAGTCCTGAGGAATCACACCCACAAGAAGAAACGCATTTTAAGTATGCCCACCTTACTGAGACGAAGATGGGTGCTGTGATAGGATCCCCTCCAATGGGAAAAAGGCAGCCAGGTTTACCCTGTAGAACCTAGCAAAGGTATTTGGGGATGACCAGGAGGCTGCTTCACATATAGCCTCCAGAGTGACCCCATTCATAGTGGCCCATGATACGCTAACGCTCCTGGTAGAATGGCATTGTACCCCTACAGGTGGCTGGTTGCCCTGCAGAGTGTACGCCTGTTCCATCACGTCCACAATCCAGCGCGCAAGGCGCTGCTTTGCGAGGCCCTACATTGCAAATAAACATATTATCAGACTGCCGCAGAGAAGCTGTCCGTCTGACGTATGCTTCCAGTGCCCATACAGGGCAGAGAGGCTCATCAGCACCATCTGCATTGAAGTGAGCAAGCTGGAAAGGCAGAGAGTGGGTCACAGATGAGGCCACCTTAGGGAGGAACGCTACGTTAGGCCAGAGTGTAACATCCGAACTAGCCGGGTTCCAATGGCAACAGCACTTGTGAACAGAGAGCGCATGTAGTTCACCCACTCGTTTGGTCGAAGCCATGGCCAGGAGAAACGCGGTCTTCTTAGATAAGCACTCAAGGCTGACCTCTGCCAAGGGCTCAAACGGAGCAGACTGTAGGGCAGCGAGGAGGTTCCACACAGGCACGACAAGGCGTGTGCGGGGGTGCAGACGTCGGGCTCCTCTCAGAAACAAGGACACATCCTTGTTACGACTTACTGTCTCCCCACCTACCACCGTATGCCAGCAAGAGATGGCAGCAACATAAACTTTCAGAGTGGATGGAGACCGGCCCCGAGAAAGTAGCACCTGAAGGAAAGTAAGTCTCTTGAGATGCAAACAGGTCCTCAGCTGCCTTGCCGTACGTCTCCCATATTACCCTCACCACCCCCGGATGGAGCCTCCACTCCCCAGGTGGTGGACATCCCCGAGACCGGAAATCGGCCGTCCCATTTTGCACTCCTGGAATGTGGGCTGCCCTCAGGCTGGCAAAGAGGGGGGGTGCCCAAAGTAAGAGCTTCTGGGTCAGCAGCAGCAATGTCAACGACCGTGTTCCCTCTTGATGGTTGACATGAAAAACCACTGAAGTATTGTCGGACATGCTTCCCGCGCAGGCCTGGGAGAAAGTGTTTCAGTGCCAGCCGCACAATACTGTATCTAGCTCTAAGACATTGATGTGTTTCAGCTTTTGCTGCAGAGACCATGTTCCATGGGCAATCTGTCGCTGCCAGGATGCCCCCATCCTGTGGTAGATGCATCGGTACAAACAACCTCCCTCCGAGATGGCAGAGAGCCCAGTGGGACCCCCTTCACCATAAACACTGTATCTCGCCACTGAGCCAGTGATGTAAGGCATTGACGGGACGCCAGCAACCTACTGCGTCGGTGCACTGCACAAGTCGGATCCAGCCGCAGGCTGTTGATCGACATCTGTAGGGGGCGCAGAGACAACCGCCCTAGAGGTACCGCCATAGAGGCAGCAGTCAGCTTGCCTAAGAGGCGATGGTACGCAATGAAGGGTGGTGCACGGCCAGGCAGGAAGGCGGGCAACATCTGCAGAATCCCGTTTACACGCTGTGGCGATGGGCAAGCCGCCATAGTGAGAGAGTTCATAGTGATTCCCAGGAATGTGACCTCCTGAGAGGGAATTAGGTTGCTCTTCTGCCAGTTCACACGAAGACCCAATAGGTCTATATGATTGAGCACCATCTGTGTGTCCGCTGCTGTCTGAGCTTGTGTTGGCACACAGATCAGCCAATCGTCCAAGTAGGGCAGGATCTTCAATCCCTTGACCTGCAGAGGGTACAGGGCTGCTGCCACACACTGGGTGAACATACAAGGGGACAGAGAAAGCCCGAATGGAAGAACTCTGAATTGAAAATGCTTGCCCTGAAATGTAAAGCAGAGAAACTGCCAATGGTGCTACGCAATTGGTACATGAAAGTATGCGTCCTTCAAGTCAACCAAGGTGAACCAGTCACCTGGAGAGACTGCCTGGAGCACATTTCTGATGTTCAACATGTGGAAAGGAATGTTTTTTAAAAACACGTTCAGATCTCTCAGGTCTAAAATTGGCTGTAGTCCACCAGTCTTTTTTGGGGCTGAAAAACACTTTGTGTAAAAGTCCCCTGGATCCCGCAGGGGGTCGGTGGGCACTATAGCAACCTTGGCCAGCAAGGCGTCTATTTTGTCCTTCAGTGCCTGGACTTTCACCTGGTTGCGAATAACCACCATTCTGACCTGACCAGGAACAGGAGGGCGGCAACGGAACTGAAGTACGTAGCCCCGAAATCGTGTTGATACAGCCCACGAATCGGGTACGAGAGCGGCCTAGCGGTTGAGCTGAAATGGGGTAAAGTGTCCCACCGCCTGCCTCCAAATGTAATTTCCGAGCTCCCTTGCTTCTATGAGAGCAGAAGAGATGCCGGGAGGGCTGCCTGTGCTGAAGAGGAACGGGAACCCGACCTCTGGGCAGAACCTAGCTATGAGCAAGCCTTGCAGCGGGCCCTGCAGCAGGCCACGGCTGCCCCACGGAGGGTGTAGGCGGGGCCAGATAAGTGCGTGAGAGGATGCAGAGGTACCTCCAGCAGGACGCCGAGAGCGTCTGCAATGAAGGCCGGCCAGTTACTGTCTGGTATGGGTGTTCTGGGCTGAACGTTCCAAGGCCGCAAGTGCAACAGAACCAAACGGCTCCCCAGGAAGGCTCATCATGGTCCTTTTACAGGGTTCAGTCAGGGGGGACTGCCAGCCAAACCTGGTGACGTACCTGGATGATAATAATAATAATGAATTCAATTTATAACGCACTTTTCATTAATGAAAATCTCAAAGTGCTACAAAGTGCAACAGAATTAAATGTCAATAAAACAAGTAATAAAACAAGTAAAATCAATAACAGTATCAACTAAGATCAAAGATAGAATCATGAGGAGGCAGAGTATGCTTGGTTAAAAAGAAAGGTCTTCAAGCCGCTCTTAAAGTCAACCAGTGACTGTGGAGCTCTTAGGCAGTCAGGAAGAGAGTTCCACAGGCGGGGGGCAGCCACACTGAAAGCCCGGTCTCCCATGGTCCTTAATTTGGTTCTCGGAATGTGAAGTAGATGACTGTTCTGTGACCGTAGAGACCGGGTGGATGAGTATGGTGCAAGAATGTCCTTTAGATAATCTGGTGAAGTTCCGTGTAAGCATTGATGTGTAATGAGAGCAGTTTTGTACTGAATTCTGTAGGTGACAGGAAGCCAATGAAGGTTATGGAGAATGGGTGTAATATGTTCAAATTTACGAACTCTCAACAAAATCCTTGCTGCACTGTTTTGAATATATTGAAGCTTCTGAAGGTATTTACCAGGGATTCCAATAAACAGGGAGTTGCAGTAGTCGAGCCTGGAGGAGACAAAAGCATGGACGAGTTTCTCAGCATCAGAAAAAGTTAGGGATGGGCGAAGTCTGGAGATGTTTCGAAGATGGAAGAAGCAAGTTTTAAACAGAAGCTTAATGTGATTTTCAAATGTAAGATGAGAGTCCATTTTTATTCCAAGATTTGTAACAGAGGTGGAGAGGGGGATGTCTTGTCCAGAAAAGGATGAGGGTAGATAACACACGGCCAATCTCCCTTGAAAAAAGAGCAAAGGCATGAAGGGAAGCGTCCATTAGCCCTTGATTTGGCGTATCAAGCCCAAGCCTTCCAAGGAAGTCGAGAGACCCAGTAACAAATGCAACAGCGAGTTACCCAGTCACTCCAATCGAGACCCCGAGTCATAAGCTCTACAGAGCATGTCATCTGTGACCCGACACTGAGGACAAGGGCACCTGGCATTAGCCCTCAAAGCCTCATCTGGAGCCACAATGAGGGAAGCTTTGCCAGGTTAGACAGAAGGCATATGGCCCAAGCCAAACTTGGGCGCATCCTGCATGGCCACCAGGGCCCTGCCATCTGCGGTCGGTCATGAAAAAGCCTTAGTATCCATCCAGCAGGCATGTACCTCCTTTATGTATTCAGCCGAAGGGGGAACCATAAAGGACAACCTAGCAGAAGGACGTTTAAAGAAAGCACCAGAAGCAGCGGGTTGGCTCTGTGGAACATCCAGATGCAACCGAGCAAGAGCAGTTCTCAAGGACCCACTATGGAACTGTCCTCCTCTGGCTGAGAGCAGGAGGAGGTGTGCGAACTAGCAGTCGACACACACGAGCCAGACTCGAATTGCTCTTGAAAATCAGTTCCGGATGCTGCCAGAGAGATAGCATCTTCTTCAAAAGCAGAGGCCCCTGAGCCCATGTTCTGTCCCAGATCAGGATCCCCAGTCAGACCAGTGTTGCCCCCTTCCCTAAGGGACTCCAGCAGCGCCTTCATCTGTTCCAGCTCAGAGGTGAGATGGGCCACCTGCCCAGATAGTCCCTCTGAGCCCCTGGAGCTTTTGTTGGTCCTCTTTCGTGGAGGTCCCAAGGCCTCTGGGGCCACACGCTTCACAGGATGCCTCGCATTCTTCGAACCAGCCAAACGAGCTGCTTGCAGGGACAAGGACAGAACGGAACAGTTGGGGCAGGCTGCTTCTTGTGTACATTATTCTTGTTTCATGCTGGAGCTGTGTGGAGCTTTATCTACATGAAGGAATAACGTATGTTGCTTCCAGCGTATGAAAAATAAAACTAAACCGTTCAGCGTCCACTGAGCTGTCTGCTCGTAAATCCTTTGTGATATAGCAGGAGATGGAGAGAGAAATCTTTGCAGCAAACTTCGCTGGTCGGCTGCTTTCACTTTCATCTTCCACGCATTTTATTGTATTTCCAAAATACTGTACCACAATTTTATTTGACACTTCTTGCAAACAACCATTCTCTTGTTAAGCTCTGTCTTCCCCCAGAACATTGTAGGATATGAAATTAGTTTTAAAGATGAAGGAGCGGGTTGAATCGCGCTGTCCTCCTGCTCCATGCTAGCAGGCTCCATTCAGATAAAGTGAGCTGGCTAACTAGCTTGCTGTATGGTGGCCTACATGGCCAAAATTCTACGGTAGCCGAACGGACACAAAATGTAATATGCAGTACGCTCAGGAGTAGGAGTAGCCTGGTTAAAACCAGACCCTTGTCCTTCACTTCGCTTCAAAGCGAAGTGAAGGACAAGGGTCTGGTTTTAACCAGGCTAGAGTAGGAGTGGAAAAAATATAAAATTAAACATGTTTTAAAATCGATTTTGGGGCTTTTAGAATCGATTAAGAATCGCCAGAACTAAGAATCTAGATTATTTTAAAAATCGATTTTTTTCCCTGCACTCCTAGTTCTCTGATGCATTACTCTGCAAGGCTAAGATCCACTGGCTGTGACAGATGAAGACCTGTTAGAGTTTTGTTGCAGCAGTTATTTAATAGGACAGTCATTTTATTTTGTCCAGTCACTCAGAATAATAGTTAGCGGTCAATGTATTCTGATCATGTCTATATCTGTTTTTCAAATAAATGTTTAAGATGAAAGAAAATTATGTGATTGTCCTCACAGAGATTTATTAGTGGCCAGATTCCATTTAGCTGAAACTAAGGACACAATCAGATATTAGTTTTTAGTCATTATGCGAGAGGCAGGATACATCACAGACAGGTCTTGAATCGATCTCGGGGACACATAAAATCCTGAGGAAAATCAAAATGAAATGAAATTTGGGGGAGTGGTGGTGCAGTGGTTAGAGATGGTGGGCCTGTGATCGCAAGATTGCCGTTTCAAGCCCCAGTACTGACAACATAAAAAAAATGTGGGTGGAAAAAGGTGAAACACCCACACCTGCCTCCACCCTCATTCTCCCCACTCTGGGTCTCTGAGCAAGGCCCTTAACCCCCACCATCTACTGCCTTAACAGGTCTCTCTTGAAAACGAGTTATTGTGGCTCAAAGGGTAAATGAAAAAAAAAAAAAAATCCAGGTTAACCATGTGACTTCAAACTCAGTCAAATCTTGTTCATTTGCTTTTGTCCAATCAGATGCCAAGGTTGACAGTGGCTTCAGCAGCCAGCCAATAGAGGAGCGGGAGGAGGAGTCTGCTGTGGCCAATCCGTGACAAGCAGGAGGCTCACAAAGGTCGTGTGATCAGCAGATGGCTGACAGGAAGTTTTCTTCAGTGCCCGACTGGTTTTCCTGCAGGAGGAGAACGTGTGGAGCGACTTTTCTCCTCAAAGATCTGAACATCAACGAGGCTGAATTGGAAACCAAACAAAGATTTTTTTAAATGAAATTTGAAACATTCTTTGCTTTCACTTAATTTATGTTTTATTTTTACTTTTTTGTTTAATAAAGAGTTTATTTCAGTTTTTGTTGTTGATGTCTGATGGATTCCTTTAGTGCCATCCTGAAATCAGTCAATTGTAGGTTGCAGTTCCATTGACAAAACTGGAATTTACTGTTTTCTGTCAGCGTGTCTTACCTGTCGACTCACCTGTGACGTCTGGAAGATCAATGGTGCCAAAATATTGTAAAAAATAAAGATTAAAGAAATATTTAAAACAAAAATCCTGACGTTTTCTCTCAGGTTCAGACCACCTAAATGCTGCTAAAGTACTTATCAGTTCAAAATGGCAAAGTTACAGTTAAAGAAAACTTTATAATTTTTGCAATTATTTATGAACATTTTTTTAAATTTAGTCCATCAAATTAATTGGGATTTCAATCAAAACACATTTAAGATCAAAAGTTTTAAAACTGCTATTAAATATTTTTTAATTAAATGTATTGTTAACAAAATAGTTTCCATTTAAATCTTTTTTTTTTCTGAAGTAAAAAGTTTCATTTAATTTGTTCATGTCAGGAATCTTTGGTTACAAAGGTTAGGCATTTGGTTGTGAGTTCTTAGTTTGGTTGAAGTCGCTGCAAACTTGCTCTACCTGGGTGGGGCTTCTGATGGAGGATGTGAGACTTGTCTCCATTGGTCAGACTCACGCCCCACTCAGCCAGTCAGTTTCTGTTTTGACCCCCTGCTGGAGTGGGCTGCGTTCTCCAGCACGTTGGGCCGGCCCAGTGTGGAACAGCGTCACATGAACCACTGGCTGAGCAAAGAGACAGATCTTTCTCCTGAGACCTCCAGGCTTTTCATCTATGGAAACATTTGGTTTTAAATATACAGTATTAATTATTGTGACTCAGTTTGCAGCTTAACGTTAAATTTTTTTTAGCAGAAGCCAGGGGCGGCCGGCCAACATGGGGCGCTAGGGCGCCGCCCCACTGGAACTTCTGGAGCTATTCACCATTTTACATTGAAGACTTTAATTTTTTTTAAATAAAAATGAAATAATAAAATAAAAATATTTTGAAATATATGTATACAGATAGTCCTCGTCTTACGACGGAGATCCGTTCCTACGCTGCTTCGTAACACGAATTTCGACGTAAGTCGGAACATACGTAAATACTTCACCTTATACGTACAGTACTGTATTTTACCAAGCACTTAGCCTATCCTAACACAGAACCCTATATAATTATCAAAGCACACATACATTTGAGAGCCATAAAGAAGGAAAAAAATAGTTAATTTCCTACTCTGGAATGCTGGTGAAGCCATTTCCTCCGCCCCTCCTCCGGATTCTCCATTTGTTTACGTCCATAAAACAGCTACTTTTCCACAACTGCTGCCTGTCCGGCTTGGTCCAACAAGTTTTTTTTGTTTTTTGAATGTCCAGAAGACCAGACTTGGCTTTTTAAAGAGGAACTAAACTCAAAATTAACTTTTTTTAAATCTGATAAACTCCCTAGAATGTGTGTAAAATCTTGTACAGCACTATGTCTGTGTTAATTTTCATGTTTTTGTGCGTATTTGTTTAAATCGGCAATATTTGGTCTAAAAACGTGTTTACGATAACCCTATAGGTTGAACTGTTGAATTGCACGCTAATTTTCCTAATGGTCAAGGACTGTTCACTCTGACGTGTCTTGTACACTCTGACGTCACAGCCTAGGTTCAAGCAGAGCTACTCCCCTGCAGAGATCGTTCTCTGCTCTTTTCCATTGTGTCTGCGCGCACTGTCACACACACTCGTGGTGCGACAGTCTGTACCATACAAGCACCACTGATCGATATCATTTTCAGATTAGCAACTTGTTTATTTTAAGAATATTTTTCACTTCATCAAAATCTATTAATTGAACTCCAACATTCTAAAGTATTTGGTTGTATTTGTTTTCTTATTCTGTGATGGACTGATGCATCAATGCCAAGTTTGGGCAGCGGTAGGATGCCGGTTTGGAAACCAAAAGACCCGGATTCGATCCCCGGTCACGGCATACATTGTGGTATTATTTTCTTCTTTTCTTTTTAAGCCTTTTGTTTCGGATAGATCGGATGAGAATAGATAAATACATCTACATAATAATTATTTGTTGTTGCTTGTTTTGAGTTGTTTATTACTAATGTAATTTTAACATTCATAAACAATAACAGTCTCTCGTCCTGGCCACACCTCCTCGCTCACCCCCCACCCGCCTCCCCCTCCTTTGGGCGGTGTCTGTTGACACTCCCACTTTGTTGCATTTTTTGAATTTTGTCTTGGGGCGGAGCAACCGTTTCACAGTGGGGTGAGTCCCTCTTTAAGAGAGTGCAGGGCAGTATTTCTCAGCAACTACGTTTAGAACGTAAAACCGGAAATTGCATAACTCGGCTTTTCAAAATAAAAATTTCAAAATAATAATTATTTTTAATGGAGATGCGTGTCGTAACCACGAAACGTCGTAACTCGAGACCGTCATAAGTTGAGGACTACCTGTATATGTTTTTAGTTGTATAGGATAAATATTTTATAGTTAATGATGATGAGTTATATTGTTTGTTTCAAAAAACGTTTTCTGATTGGTGACGTATTTCAGGTCCTGGGGGCGCATTAATCTTATCTATAGACTCTCGTTAAAAATGGCGCATGCGCAGTTATTCCACGACATTACAAAAGAATGGGAAGATGCTGGCCGCAGATTCCTGCGCCCTGGGCACGTCCAACGTGAGTTGTACCTACCGATCATGTGCTTCCGGTCTATTTTTTATTTTATTTTTTGTCTGGGAAATGAGCCATGCAATGACTGAAGCAGTCTGGCTCATAAAAATCGCTGTATAACACGCTCCTGTGTATAACACGCTCCTGTGTATAACACGCTTTGTCCAATTATTGTCAATAAATTGGAAAAATCCATAAATAACACGCTTCGGCATATATAACACACATCTAATATGCGTCACCGCTACGCGAACCGTCAGCTCCTCATTTGCCCTGCTAAAATTGGCGGCCACAGAAGCGATCCAGCATGGACTTTACAAGATTAATACGGTAAAAACTATTTTTTTTTTTACTGAGAAAAAATATATTTCTTAGCTGACATTATAGCACAAGGGTTCCTGAGCTTAACCGTTCCTTAATCAATTCACGAAATGGTCAAATCTGCTAGATTTAAATAGTTTCGGTTTGACTTCTTCCAAACAAGTCTCGGGCGCTGCGAAAATAAATGATAAATAAATCGAATTTTATCTCAAATGTCTTATACAGGTCAACAGTTTGTAAATTAAACCCATATAATTACACTCTGTCTGTAAGCCTAAAAAATATCCGTCGAGTGGTTCATCTAATTAAACAGTACGGTAGGTACCAGTATCTGTTCACGGAACTAACTGCTAACAGCTAAAAGAGCGATTTAGTTTTTTAGCTCTAAATATCTTCTTCAGCTAACAGTTTGTAAATGACCACAAAATAATTACGCTCTGTAAGTTTCAAGAAAATCCACGGTGTGGTTTATGAGTTATTTTGCTAAAAAACAGCTAAAAAACAGCTATAGTGGTTAGCTCCAGAGCAGGAGGCCGGGTGGCGACAGAGCAGTCCGAGCAGAGGAGGCTTTTCGGACACATGAGCTAGAAACGGTCGGTGTACTCCTCTGGAAGTGTCCCCTAGTGGACAAAAGTGGTACTGCACCATTTTTTTGCCCAAAATGAAAAACGGCGATATCAGAGCCAAAAATTGGTCTAAAAATATGGGGGAAAAAATCCATAAATAACACGCTTCGGCGTAAAACACGCAGGACATTCAAATGAGTAAAAAAAAACTGTGTATTATACGCCGATTTTTACGGTACTGTAGTTGTATAGGATAAATATTTTATAGTTAATGATGAGTTATATTGTTTGTTTCAAAAAACGTTTTCTGATTGGTGACATATTTCAGGTCCTGGGGGCGCATGAATCTTATCCATAGACTCTCGTTAAAAAATGGCGCATGCGCAGTTATTCCATGACATTACAAAAGAATGGGAAGATGTTGGGCGCAGATTTCTGCACCCATGGCACGTCCAATGTGAGTCCGATCATGTGCTTCCGGTCTATTTTTTATTTTACTTTTGTCTGGGAAATGAGCCATGCAGTGACTCAAGCAGTCTGGCTGCAGGTCGGTTTTAAATCATTGAAAGCCCTTTATCTAATGCCTGTTTGCCATTTCTGACTGATATGCCTCTCAACTTTTAGAAGTCTCTGTGAAAAACCTTCAGCTGACTGTTTATTCTAAAAGTGGGAACTGGTGAGTTTGTTCTATCTTCGTAATTAGCTCCGCCCTTTAGCTCCGCTTATTGGATATCTCTCCCGCGCGTCAGAGCCCTACTGAAAACCTTTTAGTCCATGCCCACCTACCGGATTGGTCGACCCTGGTGATTCTGCCTCTTTTATCGTTCAGCCTTCCAACTGAAAACCTTCATCTGAATCCTGAGAGAACTTCAAGAAGAAAATAATCAAAATGGCAAGACTCTGTCCTCAATGCAAAGCTGGCATGATCTTCAGCTTTGACTAGCACGACGTCTGCGAGAGATGCCTGGGAGCCGAGCACGAAGTCCTCACATGCTCCTCCTGCGCCAAGCTGCCCGAGAGCGAGCAGCAGCGTTGCGCCGAGGTGCTCAGTCCCATCGGAGACGACGAATGGACTCTCCGCAACCGGACTCCGCTGGAAAGACCCACCGACCTCAACCCGAGGCCGAGAGGAGCGGTCGCGATGGACCGCGGTGAAGTGAGCGGTGTGCAAAGCGCCGCTCCCTCTCTCCTGGAGAGCGAGGCTTCGGACGAGGACTGTACGAGCGAATGCTCCGAGGTCCCCTCTCAGCCGCAGCCGGCGGACGCCCCTCTCCCAACGATGGGTTCCCTGATGTAGGACCTGCCCTCCATCATCCTCGGGGCGGCCGCGCTGAAAGGCCTGTCTGTGCCAACCCCTTCTCCGCCTAGGCCGAACGAGCTAGCGGGCTGGAGGTACGGCACCACGTCGCAGCGATGCCCAGACCCAGTCTGGCCTCGCTTCCCGGCCGTGACAGCACTCTGGAACGAGACTGCTGCAGCGCCCGCCAAAATCAAGGCCCCAGCAGCCTCCTTCGCGGGAATCACGAGAGTGGAGGGCTTCACGGAGAAGACCTTCCCGTCGGTGCCCCCACTGGAGCAGAGCCTCACTGAGGTGTTCGGGGCAAAGACAGCCAGGTCGGACCACAGGCCGATCCCCAGCGGGCGCCACGACCAGACGGTGTTGCAGCTAACAGGCCGCGCGCACCAGCTAGCGGCCCAAGCCGGAGTAGCGAGCAACAACACAGCCTTGTTAGCTCATCAAATCTCCAAGCTGGCGGAGGACCCGAACCTGCCAGAGGAGATGGCAAGCGCGATGGGGAAGGCGGCAGACGTTATCTTAAACCTCAGCGCCGCATCCACGGTTTGTTGGTCGCGCGCGGCGGTCCTGCTCCAGATGGTGCATCGCACAACGTGGCTAAAGCACGCGCCAACTCTGCCGGACCGGCTGCAAAAAGAACTTTTAGAGGGACCGGTGTCGGCGGAGGAACTTTTTGGCACCAATTTGAAGGAGCTGGTGGAAAATTCAAGAAGAAGGACGAGGTCGCCGAGACGGTGCGCAACTTTTTGTCTGCCCAACCGCCAGCTCGACGCCCGGACGGGTGGAGGGACCGCCGAGACCAGAGGCAACATTTCAGACAATCTACAGTAGCAGCAGCGGGCTCTCGCCCACCACAGCAGCCAGCGCCATACAGAGGGAAGCAGCAGCAGCGGCCATGGGACGGGGCCCAACGCACGCCACGAGGCCGCGGGTACCAGGCCCGGGGCGGACACCAGGACTGGGGCGGACAAAGGCAGCAGCAGCAGCCACGTGAGCAGCAGCAGTAGCAACAGCCCCACAAACGTCCATACCAAAAGAAATGACTCGTTGCGGGGAGCGTGTGTGAAGAGGTAGAAATAAAAGGGAAAAATGTTTCAAAAAATGTTTTCTCTCATGTTTCGGGCTTGTCTGTGGGGACGAATAACCCCACAGCCGCACGTGCACACATGCTTCCCACCACAGACAGACTAGCCTACGGCAGTCAGGTGTCCTCGACTAAAAGCAGCTCAAACAAGGTAACAATAAATAAATGTTTCATGTTTGGTGAACCTGTTAATGTGCAGTCAGAGCCGGGTAAAACCCCCCGCCTGCTGCCTCTCATAAAATCAAATGTCGCTGGCCCAGCTTCAACACTGCCCAGCAGAAAACACGAAAAGGTAATTAAACATCCAGACGCCATGTTTGTTGAACCTCGTGCTACGCAGACGAAGCTGTGTAAAAACCACAGATCGCTGCTTCACATTGAGTCACGTGACGCTAGCTCTGCTCACGCGCAGGCTAGCAGAGCTCTGTTACCGTCTCATCACATGTTTAACTGGCGTTCCACGTACATGAGTGACGCCACCTCTCTGCAGCTCGAGAACCGCTCCAAACAAGGTAACAAAAGACAAACTACTCAAAATGAACGAGCTCCGCCGCCTAAAAGATGAGCAGTGCTAAACAGGAGCAACGCACCACGAGAGCGCGTGCTCGCCGCCACAACAAACGTGACGACGTCAGACGCAGGGACGAAACACGTCACTGACGCAGTAAGCCAACCCTTTTCGGGCGGGGCCCCCGTGGGTTACCAGGGTAATGGAGGGAGGCCCCATCAATTGGCTGACCCTCATGACGCGCACGAGGCAGCAAGACCTCGCGCTCCCATTGAGCAGGAGGTACGAGCAGTGGCAGAAAAAAATGCAGCTTAGACAAATGGCTGGACAGACTCATAAGGAAGGGTTATGCGCTCCAGTTTGCTGCAAAACCACCACCGTTCAGGGGCATCCTGAAAACAGTGCTGTCAGACCCAAAACAAAACTCATCCCTGCTGTCAGAAATTCAGGAAATGCTGA
>JBBPBX010030616.1:0-35073 GCA_038048925.1 Garcialebias charrua
CTTAACAAAAAAAATGGATTCCTAGGCTGAACTGGTGAAAGAAGTAAAAGAACTGAAAGGACTGATAATTAGCAAAGACAATAAAATCGCTGAACTGGAACAAAAAATAGAGGACTTAGAACAATACACAAAGCAAGACAACGTGGTGATCTCAGGACTTGATATTAATAATTATCAGACAAATGCAAGAAATCCTACCAACGAAGACCAAAATGAGAATGCATCTCAGGAAGAACAAAAGACTCTGGATGAACGTGTAGTTACTTTCTTACGGGAAAGATACATTAACATAAACTATGGGGACATTTCGTTCTGTCACATCCTGCCCAGTAACTCACCAAGATTCAAACCGTCAGTAGTCGTCAAGTTCTATAGCAGGTATACAAAAAACTATGTTATGCAAAATAGAAGAAATCTGAAGGAACAGACGTTTACATAAATGAACATCTTACAAAAAAAATGGAAAAATTGCAAAGGAAGCAAGGTGGTTAAAAAGCAAAAAAAAATAATACATTCAACATGGACAAGAAATGGATACGTCTTTATCAAAACAAAGGAAGGGTCTCAGCCTAAAATGATAAAAGAGCTGACGGATCTGGATGAATTCAGGAGATGAAAAATTACAAATGGATAAAACATACAGTGAAATGAACAAATACATTAAAACATGACAACAAACGAAGACTCAGAACCTAAAATATATAATGTTGAAAATATGATTGATGCAAATTTTTTCCCTATAATAAAAGATAGCGAATATTATAATGAAGAGCAGTTTAATGACATCAATATATCAAATGGAGTTCTCTCTATTATTCACTTTAATAGCAGAAGTATAAATGCAAATATATCAAAAATAACAGATTACTTAAAACAGTTAAATAGAACTTTTACAATAATAGCGCTGTCAGAGACATGGCTCAATGATGATAACACAAGTAATATTCACGTCGATGGGTATGAATTATATCATATGAACAGAAATAATAAAAGAGGTGGTGGAGTCGCTCTGTTTGTCAATAATGAAATAAAATGTAAATTAAATAATGAAATGTCAATAACAGTGGATAATATTATGGAAATGATAACGATAGAAATAATAAACAAAAATGATAAAAACATAATAATAAGTTGTGTTTATAGATCACCAGGAGCAAATATAGAAATATTCACGGATAAAATCTTGGAGCTAATGGAGAAGAGTTTTAATAAAAATGTTTTTTTGTGTGGAGACTTTAACATTGATATGGGAAATAAAACAGATTCAAATAACATAAGCACATTTATAAACTCAATGTACAGTTTAAATATGTATCCAGTGATATCAAAGCCAACAAGAATTACAACTCATAGTGCCACAATAATTGATAATATTTTCACAAATATAACAAATGGGGACGTGATAAGTGGTATCTTAACGACCGATCTAAGTGATCATTTACCAGTTTTCACAATCTATAAAAATGATCAAAGCATCACAAAAGCAGTCGCAATGAAGAAAAAGATCATAAACACGTCAAAAAAAGTTTTAGAAAAACTGAAAGAGGATCTAAATAAACAAGACTGGAAGAATGTGTATGTCAATGATGCGAACAGAGCATATGATGAGTTTATGAATATCCTGGAAGCTCTGTACGAAAAAAACTGTGTGCAAACAAATTACACAAAGAGAAATACGATTGATCAACCATGGATGACAAAAGGGTTGAGAAATGCTTGTAAAAAAAAGAATTATTTGTATTCATGTTTCTTGAAATTGCGAAGTCAGAGCGCTGAAGAAAAATATAAAAAGTATAAAAATAAATTAGTGGGGATTATAAGGAAACATAAGAAAGAATATTATAGTAAATTATTAGATAAAAGTAATGGTGATATGAAAGCAACATGGCGAGTAATGAATAGTGTCCTGAAGAATCATAAAGCAAAAACTGGTATTTCAAAATATTTTGTAAAAGACGACGATGAAATTCATGATGAAAATGAAATTGTAAATGAATTTAATCAATATTTTGTGAATGTTGGATCAAGCCTTGCAGCTAAGATACCTAAAGTAGATAAAAATGTGACCCACTCAATTACAGGTTGTGCAAATAGTATTTTTCTAAATGGAACTAACAAAGAGGAAATAATGAATGTAGTAAAACATCTTACAGACAAAAGATCGAAAGACTGGGTGGACATGGATATGATGTTTGTGAAGGACATAATGAGCCATGTTATTGAGCCGTTCACTTACATATGTAACTTATCATTTTCAACAGGAATATTTCCAGATAATATGAAAGTAGCTAAGGTCGTTCCTCTTTTTAAAAATGGTGATAAATGTGTATTCAACAATTATAGACCTATATCCTTATTACCACAGTTTTCAAAAATTCTTGAAAAACTATTTGTAAACAGACTAGACCAATTTTTAGATAAACAAAATATTCTAAGCAATAGTCAGTATGGATTTAGAGCAAAAAACTCTACATCAATGGCTCTCATGGAATTAATGGAACAAATAACTACTGCTGTCGATCAAAAACAATATTGTATCAGTATTTTTGTTGATTTAAAAAAAGCATTCGATACTATTGATCACACCATTCTCCTAGAAAAGCTAAGCAAATATGGTATTAGAGGACCAGCATTACAGTGGGTATCTAGCTACTTAAAAGATAGGAAACAATTTGTACAAATAAATGATGTAAGATCTGACCTCTGTAATATCACATGTGGAGTTCCCCAAGGCTCTGTACTTGGACCAAAGCTTTTTATTTTATATGTGAATGACTTAGTAAATGTGTCAGGACTCCTTAAATGTGTACTTTTTGCTGATGATACCACTTTTTTCTGTTTAGGTGAAGATATTGAACAAATGTTGGAATTGATAAAGACAGAATTTGTCAAGATACAAACTTGGTTTAAAATAAATAAATTATCATTAAATCTAGAGAAAACTAATTACATGATATTCGGTAATAAAAAGAAAACTGTTGATGTCCCACTCAAAATTGAGGATAGTGAACTTTCTGGGGGGTGTGGTCGTGAGATGGAGTGAGTCGCACTTGCCAGTGCTCCGGGTAAAATTTATTTTTTAGTACCACCAAGCCCTCTATATGTAATATTTTTTGTCTATTATCACGCACACAACTTCAATCAAGCATATCTTTTGAGGATTTTGAATTAAAATGTCTCAAAAGTCGACAAGATCAAAGAAGGACGCCGAGAAAGATGACGCAGGCCTAATAACCCTCGAGGCAATTACCTCGCTGCTGGAGGAGCACCGCGCTGCGCTCTCAGCTGAATTCAAACAAACTTTTCACCAGCTGGATCTCAAACTGGACCAGACTCGGCTCGCTGTGGAGGAACACGGCCAGCGTGTGTCATCACTGGAACTTGTCACTAACGACCTGAGCCAGCGCATGTCGGAGGTGGAAAACACCTGCTCAACTCTCCAAGAGGAAAACACCAGATTAAGATCTAAACTGGCGGATTTAGAAAATCGAAGCAGACGGCAGAATATTCGTGTGCTGGGTTTACCGGAATCTATTGAAAGCGGACGTCCCACAGACTTTTCTTCTCCAACCTGCTGTGCGACATCTTCGGGCGTGACACGCTTCCTTCTCCACCCGAACTGGACCGGGCCCATCGAACCCTCGCTCCGAAACCCGCCTCGGACCAGCGGCCGCGCCCGGTTATCCTGCGAGTGCACCGGGTCCAGGTAAAGGAGCTGCTGATCCGGGAGGCCCGACGCAGAGGCAGGCTTGAATACCAGGGTAAACCGGTGCGGATCGTGGAAGACTACAGCCCAGAAGTCCTCAACCAGCGAGTGGAATATAAGGACGTGATGTCCGCACTGTATTCTTTGGGTCTAAAACCTGCTCTGCTTTTTCCTGCTCGACTTCGCGTGACTTTACCTGATGGACACAGAAAGTGGCTGGGCTCGGTCGAAGAGGCGCAGAAGTTCAGTGACACCTTTCAAGCTTCACAGCGCAAGTAACATTTAAACTTTTCTTCTAACTGATGAACAATGTACGGAAGCGTATTGCTGACACCAATGCGCTGTTCCCGCACTGGCTTTGTTTCTGTTTACACTAAACTTTTCTTTACATGAGGTGAGGAACAGATGAGCAGGGGCCTCATGTATCAACCGTGCGTGCGCACAAAAAACTTGCTTACGTCACTATCCACGCAAAACCCCGTATGTATCAAAACTGAACTGAACGTGAATATGTGCGCATCCAGGTACATTTCCACGCAAGCCTCATGGCTGGCGTACGCACGTTTCTGTGGTTCTTGTTCCTTTGGCGACACTTACAGGTGATTCAGAGAAACTGAAGCCCCACAGTCTGTGGTTGACTTTAAGAGCGGCTTGAAGACCTTTCTTTTCAACCGAGCATACTCTACTCCTCATGATTCTACTTTTGATCTTAGCTGATACTGTTGTTGATTTTAATTGTTTTATTATTTGTTTTATTGACATTTAATTCTGTTGCACCTTGTAGCACTTTGAGATTTTCATTAATGAAAAGTGCGTTATAAATTGAATTCATTATTATTATTATTAGTATTATTATTATTATTATTATTAACTGTTCATGATGTGAAAATGATTAATATTCCCACCAAACACACATGATAACAATTATTACATCCACATGGACGCAAATAAAGGACGCGCAAAGTTGTGCAAAAAATAAATTTAACAGGAACGGATTCATTCAGCCTTACTGGAGGATATAATACATAGTGTAACACGCAGATCATTTATTTATAAACAGATATAATTTTCTGATCTATGATATGGCTTATCAGCCGTTTTTCAGGAATAATCCTTTTTCATTTTGGCACTGCGCTCTGGAGCACAACGCAGGAACCATGCACAACGCGTGCAGAAGCAGCGATCAAACTGTTCCCGAGCTTTCCAGAGGGAGCTGCAGGCCGATCAGGGCAGTCCAGTCCACACAAAGCCGATTCATGTCCAATGGAATGTCTCATCCATATGATTCCAAAGGCTGAGTGTCGCGCTTTGGAGCGCGCGCGCACCCTCGCCGGTGTTACACGGCAGTGGAGGTGTTTAATAATCTGCGTTTATTGTAGATTTCTCCAAAATGACACGTGAAAGTACACCATATATAACTTGTAGGAGAGTGAAAGCTTCACAGACAAACAGATGCGCACAAGGCTGCGGGGCGCGCAGCGTTTGGAGACTCCAACATCACGTCATGTCATGAAAACTCTCCACTGAGACGCAGAGACTCGTTTCTTCATATCATCTATTAAATAAACAAAGATCTATGTTCAACCAAACATCCAAGTTCCTCTGTGTTTACAGTAATTATGGTAATAAACTCGTGCGCAAAGTTAATATTTTCACTCAGAATGAATGGATAAGCCGGTTGCGCACCAAAGCAGGGTGCGCGCACACACTAATACCGACACACAATCACTCGTTCTTTGTGTGATAAACACATTTTATTACTATTCTTACTTAGGATTTATTTCCCCACCCATATTATATTAAATTCATTATTTTCCTGAATCTAGAAATCATTTCTGATCGCGCAGGGATCAAACAAACATGTCCTTCACACATGCAGGAAGTAATTTGCATCTGTTTAACATATGTAAATGAAGGCGTGTCAGGGGAGGTGTCTCACGTGCGCTCAGTTCCACGTTAATTGTGATGTACAAAAGGAATGTGCGTGGATTCCGGTGTACGCACAGTTTGATACATCTGGATTTTTTTGTGCGTAGGCAGATTTCTGGATTTGACCGTGCGGCACTTTTCAGTAAGAAATCCACGCAAGTCTTTGTACATGAGGCCCCAGGACTCTGCCCATACTCTGATTATCTGAGACTTTTTTAGTTGCAGCTTTTTGAACTATTAACATTTTTGAAATGAAACATTTTTCCTTTTCTGGTTTACCTGTTGACTATTTTGAGCTGAATCTTGGGTTAGTCCTGGGTTGATTGATAATTAATTTGAGATTGGGATTAATTTAACTTTACGTTTGTATATGTGTGCGTGATTACCTACACATTTATGTGTATACTTTTTTTTTTTTGGCCTTGCATACTTTAAACTAGTTTGTGAAGTGCTTATAAAAAACAAAAAACAAAAAAGGAAACAAAGAGGAAAAGGGAAAAGGAAGAAAAAAAGAAAAAATATATATAATTTTTTTTTTCTTTTTTTTAGGCATTAGGTATTTAGGCACATAAATAATGGAAGTAGGCCTATCCAGGTATAAAAATGGGTGAAATATATAATGTTTTTAATATATTATTTTGAACTATTAACACTTTTCCTCTTCTTGTTTACCTGTTGACTATCTTGAATTGAATCTTGAATTGGTCTTGGACTGATTGAAGATTTAATTTAGGATTAGGATTAATTTAACCTTGTTTATATGTGTATGCGTGATCACACATCTATGTGTACATTTTTGGCCTTGCATGAGGTGCTTATACATTTTTTTTCTCTGATGATACTGGAGCACTAGTTTAAAAGTTAGACAGGAGACTTATTTTTAATTTCTATGGAGCTTGCTGCTTCTGTCTGTTGCAGCTGTCCAGGGTGGGAAAGGGAGGGGGTGGGGGGTCCATCACTGCCATTAATTTATATTTTCTTTCACTTTGCCAAGAACTGCACAGCCATCAACACATTAGACTGTATTACCTACCTTTCTTATACAAATTATTAGTAATATGAGTGGTCAGTTGGTGTTGTCAAGCTGGAACGTCAAAGGTTTGAACCACCCCGTCAAGAGAAGGAAGGTGCTCTCTCATTTAAAACAGTTAAAAACAGGCATTGCTTTCCTGCAGGAGACTCACATTAGAAGTGACGATAGCAAACGATTACTGCAAACATGGCACGGGCAGAGTTTCCATTCCTCATTTCGAGCAAAGGCTCGGGGCGTCTCGATCCTCATCAGTCAAGACATTTCATTTGAACCTTTTCAAGTTAACTCAGATAAATATGGTCGTTTTGTGATTGTTTCCGGTAAATTGTACAACACACCAGTAGTGCTAGTTAACGTTTATGCCCCAAATACGGATGATGTTGGTTTCTTTGAGAAATTATTCTCACTGCTCCCGGACCTAAACACATACTCATTGATACTCAGCGGTGACTTGAATTGCTGGTTGGACCCAGTTTTGGACAGATCCTCTACAAACCCTGCCACAGCCAGCAGGTCGTCCCACACTATTCGTGCCTTTCTATCTAAGTATGGCCTGTGCGATGTATGGCGTTTTTTACACCCAGCTGAGAGAGAATATTCTTTTTTTTCTCATGTTCATCACTCGTACTCGAGGATCGATTACTTTTTCATGGACAACAAACTTCTTCCCTCTGTCCGTGGCTGTGACTACCATAGTATTGTCATCTCAGACCATGCACCTGTCACTCTGTCTTTGTCCCTCCCTGACATTCCTATAAGGAGTAGACAGTGGAGATTCAATTCAACGTTACTGTCAAACAATGATTTTGTTACATTTATAGAAAAAGAAATAACCTTCTTTCTATCCATAAACAGAACTCCTGGGATCCCACTGTCAACAGTTTGGGATACCCTTAAGGCCTATCTTAGGGGACAAATCATTTCATATACCGCCCGGCTGAGGCAAAAATCTCAAAAAGAAAGAACTGATTTAGCCCAGCAGATAAAAGAAATTGATCAACAATATGCTCAAAACAAATGCCCTAATCTGTACAAAAAAAAAGTAGAACTCAAAACTAAGTTTGATTTATTGTCTACATACTCAATAGAACAATCACTTTTGAAAAGTAAATCATCATTTTACATACATGGAGAAAAGTCAGGAAAACTACTGGCAAATCAGTTGAAGGGTGCCATGGCTAAACAAATCATCCCTAAGATCCAATTAGAGAACGGCACCACAACTCTAGATCATTTACAAATTAACAGAGCATTTAAGGACTTTTATTCCCATTTATATACTTCAGAATCCCAAACCAACAAGAATTTATCTTCTCAGTTTTTCGAAAAGACCAATATGCCAAAACTCACACCCAACCTGAAAGATGCACTGGAGATCCCAATATCCCTGACAGAAATTGTGTCAGCTGTATCGGTAATGCAGTCGGGCAAATGTCCGGGTCCTGACGGCTTCCCCGCTGAATTTTTTAAGAAATTTTCTTCATTACTTTCCCCACTCCTACACTCGGTTCTCTTAGAGTCATTTGACCAAGGATCCCTTCCGAAATCTTTCTTAGAGGCCTGCATTACCCTTGTAATATCCTGTCACGTACATATACGTGCTTACGTTAGAATGTACGTGATGACGTAGTTACGTAGTTGACGCAACTTTACGTTAGTTACGTTGTTGTTGTATTGACTAGATGAATGGCGGACATGTTGAATAAAAGCTCGTAGTGAACCAGACCGAATCTTCTACCATCCTTCGATCCTGTCGGTAATCGTGCACATTAAAGATAGCTGTATCAAAGATGGACAGCTGATCTTTTACATGGTGTCAGAAGTTTGTGGATAATCGAGAAGAATCCCGAACGTTTTGCCCATCGACCTGACGACGGAAGATGGAGAACGCAGGTGTACCGATACCGCACATGGACTGGGACGCGACGAACTTACCGGACGCGTGGAGAAGATTTCGACAACACGTCGAACTGATGTTCACCGGGCCACTCAAGAACAAGTCTCAAGAGGAGAAATGCAGTTACCTGCTCCTGTGGATTGGGGAGAAAGGTAGAGACATCTTCAACACATGGGACCTCACTGCAGACCAAAGAAAGGTACTGAAAACCTACTTTGATAACTTCGAGGCATACGTCACGCCGAAAGCTAATCCAATCTTCGCACGTTACAAGTTTTTCGAGAAGATTCAGGGAGAAAATGAAAGCTCAGAAAAGTTTGTGACAGAGCTTAAACTGTTGGCGAAAGACTGTAATTTCCCGAACACGGACGAGATGATAAGGGACAGAATTGTGTTTGCTACTAATTCACCGAGAGTCCGTGAAAAGCTACTTTGTCAAGGTCCAGAGTTAACGCTAGAAAAAGCGATCGACGTTGCCAGATCGTTCGAGTTATCACGACAGCAACTACAGACTATGACAAACGCCGCGATTAGCATGCCAGCACAGTCCGTGCACGTGGTTAGCAAAAGCCGCAGCATGCTAACGCACCACAGTAGCAAAGCAACAGGCCACAGCAACGAAGGCGTCGCTCAAAGCAAAAATATGTGCAGAGCATGTGGGAGAGGACACAGCCGCACAGAGGAATGTCCCGCAAAAGGACGCCAGTGCAATAATTGCAAGAAATTTAACCATTTCGCCAACGTGTGCAGGACGAAAGCACCACAGCGCAAACAAAGCTTTGCACCCAGAAGAGTGCATCACGTCGCAGACAGCCACGAACAGCCACAAGAGGAGCTGTTTATCGACACAATCACGACAAAGTATGAAAATACTAACAAAGAACAAGCTTATGCAGAGTTGGAAGTTGGAGAAAAAAGACAAAAACTCAGCTTCAAAGTAGACACTGGGGCACAAGCGAACATAATACCAGCAGGAACATTTCATCAAATGTTTGGTAGTATGCCATTAAACCCCACGACTAGTAAACTCACAGCATATGGAGGTCAAACACTAAAAACAGAGGGTTCGTGCAGATTGTCGTGCAGCTACAAAAACACGTCTGTTTGGCTGGAATTCGACATAGTCTGTGCCAACGCACCTCCTGTTTTGGGCATGAGAGCATGTTTGGACTTAAATATAGTCAAACTAGTACACACTGTTGGTGTGCAGCTCAAAGAAAACACAGACATTTATGAGGAATTTGCTGATGTGTTTCAAGGGATTGGTCTGTTTCCAGGAGAATGTCAGATCGAGCTAAAACCCTCAGCATCGCCCGTGGTGTGCCCTCCACGACGCATACCTTTTGCCCTCCGTGACCGCCTAAAGGCTGAATTGGACGAGATGGAGAAAAACGACATCATACAGAGAGTCACAGAACCAACTGAATGGGTGAACGCTCTCGTCGTCGTAGAAAAACCTAAGACTAAAAAGCTGAGAGTCTGTCTGGATCCACGTCCACTGAACAAAGCGATCCAGAGACCACACTACCCACTACCGACCTTGGACGACGTAACACCAAAACTGGCTGGAGCAAAGTATTTCAGCGTGTTGGACGCCAGGTCAGGATACTGGACAATTAAACTCAACGAAGAATCATCGATGTTGACCACTTTCAACACAATTTATGGCAGGTATCGCTTCAAAAGACTGCCATTTGGGATCATCTCAGCTCAAGATGAGTTCCAGAGGAGAGTGGATGAAGCCTACGAGGGACTGCCAGGCGTGGCTACCATCGTGGACGACATTTTAGTGTACGGAAGCACTAAACAAGAGCACGACGCAAACCTACACTCAGTTTTGGAGAGGACCCGCCAAAAGGGTATAAAACTGAACAAAGACAAAAGCGTAATTTGTGTACCCGAAGTCAACTATTTTGGACACACGTTGACCTGTGATGGTATTCGTCCAGACCCCAACAAGATTGAGGCCATCAGAGACATGCCACCGCCTCAAAACAAGTCTGAACTGGAAACCATACTGGGCATGGTCACCTACCTCGCAAAGTTTGCACCACGACTGTCAGAAGTGACTGCGCCGCTCCGAGAACTCCTGAAAGAAAAGAACGAGTTCGTATGGGACACAAACCAAGAAGCCGCTTTCAAGTGTGTGAAAGATCTACTCACAACAGAACCAGGTCCAGTACTCCAGTACTTCGACCACAAAAAGGAAGTAAAGCTGCAAGTAGATGCTTCAAAGTACGGTTTAGGCGCCGTATTGCTACAAGATGAAAAACCAGTAGCCTACGCATCTAAAACCCTCAACGAGACTGAAGTAAACTACGCACAGATTGAGAAAGAACTCTTTGCAGTACTCTTTGGCTGTAAACGTTTTCACCAATACCTGTACGGACGTCAGGTAATCGTTGAGTCGGACCACAAACCACTGGAGTCAATTATGCGAAAACCCCTCGCAGCCGCTCCTCCAAGACTTCAACGAATGATCATACAGCTACAGAGGTACGACATCGTCATCGTACACAAACCAGGCAAGCATATACCCGTCGCAGACACGTTATCCAGAAAGCCCACTGCACGCCACGATCCTTCATTAAGCGAAGGTATGGACTTCCAAGTGCACACTGTGATGGACAATGCACCTGTGAGCGACCGCAAAATGATGGAAATCAGAGACGCTACAGCAAGAGATGAACAACTCATACTCTTAAAGAGAATTATCCAGTCGGGTTGGCCAGAATCAGCCAAGAAATGCCCACAAGCTGTTTCAGAATACTGGAACATTAGACATGAGCTCTCAGAAGCTAATGGTATTCTTCTAAAAGGTGAGAAAATTGTTATTCCAAATGTGTTGAGAACTGAAATGTTGTTACGTATACATACAGGGCATTTAGGAATGGACAAATGTAAACAGAGAGCTAGAGATATATTGTTTTGGCCAGGTATGGGAAAACAAATAGAGACACTAGTTGGGTCATGCGACATCTGTTTGGAGCACAGAAGCTCACTCCCAAAAGAACCAATGGTTTCTCACCCAATACCAGACCAACCTTGGCAAGCTGTAGCGACAGACCTGTTCAAATGGAACAACATCGACTACATCGTCACTGTAGACTACTACAGCAGGTACTTTGATGTGGAAAAAATTCCCAACCTCACATCATCAGTGGTTATTCAAAAACTAAAAGCCACATTCGCCAGATTTGGAATTCCACAGACTGTAGTAAGTGATAATGGACCCTGTTACAGCTCACAAGAATTCAAAAACTTCGCCAAAGCATGGGACTTTGAACACATAACAAGCAGCCCCATGTACCCACAGAGCAACGGGTTGGCAGAAAGAACTGTGAGAACTGTCAAGGCTCTCATGGAGAAAGCACACATGAAGAGAACAGACCCCTACCTCAGCCTGTTGGAATACAGGAACACCCCAGTTGATGGATTCAAATCACCAGCACAACTGCTGATGAGCAGGAGACTTCGCTCAATCCTTCCATCCACGAAAGAGCAACTACAACCTGAACTAACTCGCCAGAGCGACATTCGCCGCAGAAGACAGAGATGTCAAAAGCGACAAAAGTGGTACTATGACAGAACTGCCAAACCACTGCCAGCGCTGCCACCGGGATCTGCTGTTCGTTTTCAACTGCCAGATGTTACTTGGAAACCAGCAACTGTCATCGGACCAGCAAAGACTAATCGCTCATACCACATCAAGACGGAAGATGGTTCTGAAATCAGAAGGAACAGACGGCATCTGATTCCAACTCCCGATGTCACCACACCAGATTATCCAGAACCAGAACCACCAAACATTGCACAACAAACAGGCATGGACAGTGAAGAAAGTTCAGAGTACACACCTCTGATACAAACCCGATCAGGTCGAGTGGTGAGACCCAGAAACATTTTGAATTTGTAAAAAAAAAAAAATGCTTGTGAAATGTATGTTCAAGAATTGTGAAAAAAAAATGAAAAAAAAAATACTTGTAAAATGTATGCTCAAATTTTGCATTTACAGCAGGTGTTGTGTTAAATGTCATGTGTAGAGATTTTGTATTGGTTATAGATTTTGATACAATAGGTTCTGATTAGTATGTGTTATAGAAGGACATTTATTTTTATTTCAAAAAAAGGGAGATGTAATATCCTGTCACGTACATATACGTGCTTACGTTAGAATGTACGTGATGACGTAGTTACGTAGTTGACGCAACTTTACATTAGTTACGTTGTTGTTGTATTGACTAGATGAATGGCGGACATGTTGAATAAAAGCTCGTAGTGAACCAGACCGAATCTTCTACCATCCTTCGATCCTGTCGGTAATCGTGCACATTAAAGATAGCTGTATCAAAGATGGACAGCTAATCTTTTACAACCCTCATTGCAAAGAAAGGAAAAGACCCAACTCACTGTTCCTCTTATCGACCAATCTCCCTTTTAAATACAGACGCCAAAATTTTAGCCAAAGTTCTGGCTCAAAGGTTGGAAAAGATCCTTCCTTTCATCATATCAAAAGACCAGACTGGATTCATTAAAGGCAGGCACTCCTTTTTTAATGTCAGACGCCTTTTGGACATTATTTACTCTCCTTCGGATACTGTTCCTGAGTGTGTGATTTCCCTTGATGCAGAGAAAGCATTTGATCGGGTTGAATGGGACTACTTGTTTAATGTTCTTGACAAATTTGGTTTTGGCCCCAATTTCATTACATGGGTGCAACTAATTTATTCACATCCCACCGCAACCATTCGTACCAACTCTCAGATATCCAAACCCTTCAGTCTACATCGAGGAACTCGCCAGGGATGCCCACTGAGCCCTCTACTTTTTGACCTGGCAATTGAACCTCTTGCCACTGCTTTGCGGTCCTGTGACACAATTTCAGGAATCTGAAGAGGCGATATTCATTCATTCATTCATTCAGCCTTTATTTAGTCAGGTAAATCTTTTGAACCTCATGGGCTCATTTACGAAAGCGACCTGCTAAAACTAAAGCTATGGAGCACAAGGTCTCCCTTTATGCTGATGACCTTTTACTTTTCATTTCTCATCCGACTGACACGCTGCCCTCCGTTTTATCATTACTTGAGGAATTTGGAATAAATTCTGGTTACAAATTAAACCTGAGTAAAAGTGTAATTTTCCCTGTCAATACCCTGGCGCAGACTCTTGACTATGGTAAATGGCCTCTTAAAATTGAGAAGACAAAATTCTCTTACCTGGGTGTTACAGTTACGAGGAGGTATAAAGATTTATATCAAGAAAACTTTGTCTCTCTGTTGAATCAGACAAAGCAGGCATTATCCCGATGGTCACCGCTTTCCATTTCCCTCATAGGCCGTATTAACTCAGTCAAGATGGTCACTTTACCTAAGTTTTTATATCTTTTTCAAAATATTCCTGTTTTTATCCCTGGTTCATTTTTTGTTCAGTTAGATTCCATCATTTCATCATATCTGTGGCAAGGAAAGCGTCCACGCTTAAATAAGACACTTCTCCAAAAAACTAAGGCCGCAGGCGGTCTTGCCCTTCCAAATTTCCGCCTTTATTATTGGGCAGCAAACTTGCACTGTCTAGCATTCTGGTCATTCTATTACAACAGGCCTGACAGCCCTGACTGGGTAGAGATGGAGTCACAGTGTTCTGGGAAATGGTCATCCGTGGCTTTCTTGGGATCCTCACTCCCGCTTCCACCACTTACAACTGTTACAAATCCAGTTATAAAACACTCACTAAAAATCTGGGCACAATTTCGTAAATATTTTGATTTCTCTAGTCTCTCTCTTTATAGTCCTATTATGTCTAACCAACTTTTTAAACCCTCATCTCAGGACTCTGTTTTTAAAGAATGGCAAAGAAGGGGTATAGTACGCTTCAATGACTTGTTTCTCAATAATACTTTAGCTTCATTTCAACAACTATGTGAAAAATTTAGTCTTCCCCAGTCCCATTTTTTTCGGTATCTCCAAATACGGCACTTTATTACTCTTCATTTGTCCAACCTCTCCATTTCAACTGATAGCAGTATTGTTGACACTATTCTTTCTTTAGACCCAAATAAAAAACAGTCCATTTCATTCATTTACAGTAAACTATTGGATTTGAAGCGTGCTTCCTCAGATAAAGTCAAAGCTGCTTGGGAAGAGGATCTCGGCTCCTCTATTTCAGAGGACTCTTGGACCTCCATACTCAAACTGGTGAGCTCCAGCTCTCTCTGTGCTAGACACTGTCTAATACAATTTAAAGTGGTGCACAGAGCTCACATCTCTAAACTGAAATTGTCCTCTATGTATCCTGATGTCAGCCCATACTGTGTGAGATGCAAACATGCTGAAGCCTCTCTCTCCCATATGTTTTGGTTTTGCCCATCTCTGAACAAATATTGGCGGGAAATCTTTCAGACTCTATCACGTGTACTAGATACACGTCTGAACCCTGACCCACTGATTGCTCTGTTTGGTCTTGTAGAGGGCATGACAAACCTAAATAAAAACCAACAACACGTAATATCGTTCACCTCTCTCCTGGCCAGACGAGCTATTTTGCTTAGGTGGAAAGAACCGTCTCCACCCACTCACGCTCAGTGGTTGGCTGACATCATGTCCTGTTTAAAGCTGGAGAAAGTCAGATTCACACTTCAACAGAAAGAGGGTAAATTTGAGAATGTTTGGGGACCTTTCCTGAATTTGTTCCAGTCTCTCTGACAACATAATTCACTCAGGTTAATGCAGTCTCTTGGCTATTTTACCTTCTATTTATTTTTCTCTCTTTTCTTTTGGCAGTGATTGGGTAGGGATTATTTTCTATGTTATTATTTTTTTGTTTTTTGTTTGTTGTTGTTTTTTTTTCTCCTTTGGTGTGGATTATGGTGTACACGTTGCAGCTCAAATTGACTGTTGTTTTTTTTGTTTGTTTGTTTGTTGTTGTTTGGAAAAAAAATGAAAAAAATTCAATAAAAAGATCTTGAATTTAAAATTGAGGGTGTAGAGATTTGTAGAGTGAGTGAGGTGAAGTTTTTGGGTGTTATCATTGATGACAAACTGACATGGAAACAACACATAAATTCTGTAAGAATAAAAATAGCTAAATCGATTGCAGTACTGTACAAAGTCAGAGACCTATTAAATGATAAGGCTCTATATTTGTTGTATAACACAATCATTGTTCCACACCTAATCTATTGCATTGATGTTTGGGGGAATGCGTGTAAAACAATCACAAAACCTATATTCGTATTACAGAAAAGAGCTGTAAGAATTATCACTAGAAAGCATTATCGTCATCCATCAAGTACATTATTCTATCACCTTAAATTATTGAAGTTCCATGACTTAGTAGACTATAATATCTTATCAGTTATGTATAGAGCTCAAAGAAATGCATTACCTTTAAATATCCAAATGCACTTTGTTAAAAGACAAAGTTGTTATAATCTAAAGGGGACAGAGTTGTTTGTAAAACCACAGTTCAGAACCAGTTTGAAGGGACGTTCTACCTCAATCCAGGGAATTAGATTATGGAATGGCTTGGAGAATGTAGTTAAAAATGCCAAGTCAATTTTTACATTTAAAAAAATGATCAAAACAAATGTGTTAAAAAAATATATATGAAATAGCGTAATGTGTATTGTATCAATTAGAAAATTAGAGTTAGTCATTTTGTACTGTTGTAAATTTGTATTGTATCAATTAGAAAATTAGAAAGAGTTAGTCATTTTGTACTGTTGGTTGAAGATTATTATTGTTAAATCTGATTGTTGAAAAAGTTGGTTGAAGATTATTATTGTTTACATGGCTGATTATTGTTGTTTAATCTGATTGTTGTAAGTAAGGGGCAGATATAATAAGATTTATTCTTCTTTCTGCTACCTTTCATTTTTTTACATTTTGTACACTATCATTTAATGAGATTGTCTTGTATAGTTTCTTCTGTAAAAAAAATGAACAAATTTAATAAACATAAACATAAACAAGATGACAAAATAAGTGTCAACTGTGCAAATTAAAGTACCAAACAATTTATTATAAAATATGTAAAATGTAAAAAGCTTTATTGAAGTACTTTTACTAAAACAGGTAGTCCTTGGGTTACGACGGTCTCGAGTTATGACGTTTCGTGGTTATGACGCATCTCCCATTTACTATGAACAGCCTTTTTTCGAGTTACGCAGAGGCCGCTGCGGCGGAAGAATACAGTATTGTACTGTACGCGGTGTAGCGGCGGAGGGATACAGAGGCGGAGGGATACAGAGGCGGAGGGATACAGAGGCGGAGGGATACACCGGCGGTGGACCGGCGGTGGACCGGCAGAACCAGCGGCGCAGCCAGGGGCCGCTGGCCAATAGAGGGCGCTAGGGTGCCGCCCCACTAGAACTTCTGGACCATTTTACATTGAAGACTTATTTTTTTATTTATAAAAATGAAATGATAAAATAAAAAGGAACGTGTTAGGTTTCGTTTCATGGTGTTAAAGAATAAAGCCACGTTAAGCTAGCAGCCGGACTCACGTGTATAATTTAATAACACGACACAAACCATTTAATACATTCGAAAAACTTAATGTTTATGAAGCATTCACACACTATGATCCATTTTTCCTCCGTACGTTTTTCAGCATCTTTCTCGTTCCACAGTTTTTGTGCTATTTCAACAAATCATAAATTAAAACGTTCAGCTCTTTCAAGATAAATCCCGTTATATGAACTTTTGGTATTGGTACAACTTTGGCTTTTTGAAATATTTAGTCTTTTCTGCTACATTTTCTCATATGAAATTAATTGAGCTCATTTTACATCCTTCAGATCTTTAATGTGTTTACAACCTTTTACTGCTCCTTTCACATCGTGTTCTGCTTCAGCTTGCCTTCCTTGTGCAAATTTAAACTTTTTTCAGCTACTTTCAGCTAATTTAGCTGTTTTTGTGTTCCTTTCAGATTCTTCCGCTAACTACAACATTTTTGTGCTTCTTGTAATTTTCTGCTAATTTCAACTTTTTTCTACGATTTAAGCTAATATTTTGTTTTATGCTAATTTTAGCCTTTTCAGCTCCAGATTTTTGCAATACTTTCAACTTTTTTTCAGCCTAATTCAGCAAAAATGTGTTCTCTCCATTTCTTTCTGGTTACTTAAGCTTCTTTCTGCCTTTTTAGCTATAGTTTTCAGCTGTTCTTTGCAAATGTCTGCCCATTTTTTCTCTCCAATTTCCACTTTGTGGTGCTCATTTCTGCTTCTTTCAGTCTAATTGGGCAAATGTGTTTTTTCTGCTTTCTTATGCTAATTTAAGCTTGTTCTAACCTTTCAGCTAACCTTTCAGCATTTTGTTTAGTTAATTTCAGTTATTTTCCCACAAATTTATTTCTGCTACTTTCAGCCTAATTAACTTCTTTCTACTAATTTCTGCTTTTTTGTTGCTAGTTTCAGCTTTTTCTGCCATTTCAGCTACTATTTAGCTGCTTTATGCTAATTGTACTTTTTTCAGCTAACTCCACACATTTTGTTAGCTCATTTCAGCTCTTTCCATTTAGTTTAAGCATCTCCCTGCTTTTCCAGCGACTTTTCGGCTTTTTTTTTTTCCTAATTAGTTTTTTTTAGCTTATTTCCTAGTTTTTTTTTAGCCTTTTTCCTATTTTTGTGCTCATTTCTTCTTATTTAAACCTATTTCAACAAATATGTGTTCATTCTGGTTTCTTCTTTAGGCTTGTTCTTCCATTTAAGCTACTTTTAAGCATATTTTAGCTAATTTCAGCTGTTTTTCAGCAAGTCCTTCTCCAATAAGTATTCATGCATTTTCGCAAATCAAAGTCAAAGTCAAAGTCAACTTTATTGTCAGATCTGCAATATGTACTGTACAGGACATACACAGGACCGAAATTGCGTTTCTCTCAGTCCCTCGGTGCAACAGTAAACAAATGCAATTCTTCTCGTTATTATCACCATATTTGTGTTTTATTTTCTCAGTTCAACTATTGTCTCTCAAAATCTTTTTTTTATTGTCTGTTTCTTGAATCTCTTTCAGTTTTTCCCCTCTCCCTCACCTCTATGAATTATTTGCTTCAGCTGTGGGTGTCATGAGTTCAATCAAAATGAGTTCAAAGTCACATGGAACAGATGGATAGGGGAGTTCAATTCCCTTCCTGAAAAAACAAACAAACATACAGTAATCATAACTGACTATCCATCCATTATCTTTTACCCACTTCTTCCATTTTGGGTCACGGGGTCGCCGGTGCCCATGTCCAGCAATCACAGTGCGAGGGGTGAGGTACACCCTGGACGGGTCGCAGGTCCATCACAGGGCTACATAGAGACAAATGAGACAAACAACCATTCACTCTCTCACTCACTCACCTAGGGAGAATTAAGTTACCAATCAGCCTAACATGCATGTTTTTGGTCTGTGAGGAAACCCACGCATGCACAGAGAGAACATGCCATCTCCACCCAGAAAGGCCCCCGGACTGGGATTTGAACCGACAACCTTCTCGCTGAGGCAGCAGCTCTACCAGTTGCGCCACCGTGCTGCCCTCATAACTGACTAATAAGAGTAAAAACCATAAAACCCAAAATTTAAATTATTCAAAGATTTAAGAGTTTGTTTCAAATCTGATGCATTCTTCTGTGCACTTTACTCGTATACTGTAAATGTTTATTCATCAAAAAGCATGAATCAAAAAAGTTATGAATTTCCAAATCCAAACTTGATCCTGTGAATTAAATCATCTGAAGTAAACATAAAATCTTAAAGTCGTAAAGTCAAAATTCTTACTGAACACAGCTTTCAGCAATGAATTGTAGCTAATGTGAAACATTCACATTTTAACATCCATTTATTTTCTATACTGCTTGATCAGGGTCACATGGTGCTGCTTATCTTCAACCATCAATATGTCAAAATTATTTGAGCGTTTACAGAAAAATCAAGTGTTTTTCCAAGATGAGTCGTACGGTGGCACGAAGACATTTCTAGTTTGTACAGTAAGCAGTTTGTTCAAAACAGAACGATTCCAAAAATCATGCACTGATCAGCGTGAAACTTTAATCAGAGGTGGGACACATCCCAGCAGACAACATTACCTCAGTCTTGATGTCAGTCCAGGTTCTGCAGTCAGGACTCGTTTTTTCTGCTGCCTTCATTTTCTGCAGCCAATTTTTTTACGTTTAGAGTGGAAATGAAATAACTTGTAATGTTGGATTTTTTTTAAAAGCAGAAATTGTTTTTAAAGATGACGACCTAAGTCAAAACATCATTTGCCATTATGGCCATGTAAAAATAAAAAATATATTGAGCGTCCTTGTGGTTAATGCCACTTTCTGTAACTGATAATTATTGGACATTTTGTATAAAGATACATTCAGACAAAAGAAAGATATTAGAGGCTTAAAAGCTATGACTATTTATTTAGCTGCAAAAAATAAAATAAATAAAAACTTAATTTTCCATGTGCACCTGTGTGCATGCTGAATCAGGTCAAGGCACAAATACAAAATGATCAAGAGGAAATCAATTTTCCTTCTTTCATATTGAAAATTGAATCTTTATCTCTGTCGACCATCAGAGGTACAAATCCTGTTTTGTCTGAAATGTTGACCTTTGACCTTTAGTCTGAGGTTACAATAATAAGGAGCAGCAGCAGAAACACCAGTTTACAAGTTGCTTCACTGATGAGCACTTACCGAGGTGTTTCATTTGGATTCATTCATGGAATATTTTGTAACCTTAAAATACCTAGAGAAATGTTAGATAATTCACACAAATATAATAGAAATAGTATATTAGTTATATTTTCAATGATAATTTTGAGCATATCAATAATAAACTTTTCCAATTAGTATTCTAGTCTCTGCTGCCCTCTGCTGGTAGATAGAGGATACGTTTTAAATTAACTGTCAAGAACAAGGGAAATGTATTTAAAGTCATCATTACTATTGTAAAACATAATTTGTATCAAGCTATAACTTTATACTTTTAAAATAATTTTATTAGTTAATCCAGAAGTCACCAAATGAGTCATAACAACAATTTACAAACCTTACACAATGTTGTGACAATAAACAATGTAAATTATGTAGACTACAGTCGAACAACAAATATGAGTGTTATGCAGAATTACAGTATGTTGCGTCTCTCAACGACTGTGTTTGCGCAATTTAGCCACCTGGAATGGTTTTTACTGGAGGATTTGTTTTAGTTACGAGACCTGGACAATCAATTAAAGCTTAAAAAAAAAGACATTAAGTTGAGTACAACCAAATCTACGAGGGAAAAGGTGTCTCTAAGACACTTAAGACAATAGGAAAATTAATTGGACTTAATAAAAAAAAACTGATCGAAAACGGAGCTAAACAGAAAAGCTCCAAAAGTTACAAAAAGAAAACACTAAAGTATAAAATAACACAAGAAAAATGTTTATTACACAGAATATTAACTATAACTATTTATAACTCCACCCAGAAAGGCCACCAGCTGGGATTTGAATATGGTTTACATTTTAATATACAGAATTGATTATTCAAAGATCATTAAATCATATTTTTAAACTGTTATCAGATGAAACACTTGTTTGTATTAAAGTCAGATTGAACAGTCTTTCACTTTAAGCTAAAATTTTCAGGATTTGTTGCACTTGCTTAGTTCTGTACTTGTGAACTTTAACGTGCGTTATCCTCCTTTGCTGCCATCAGACCAGATTCTTCAAGGAGTTGCGGGTAAATCGTCTCTTTCACCACAAGTTCAAGGTTTTCTTCGTTTATGCACAAGAGATCAGCGTTGAGCTCTGTTGCGTTCTCATTAAAAGTACCCTTTTGCTTTCTGCGTGGCTTTCTTCGTTCAACATTTGTTGTAGTTCCAACGAGCTGATTTTTCAGTTTCTCAATTTCTTTATTTTTTTTTGCAACTTGTTTTCTCAGCATTGCCCTTTCAGTTCGTAAATCTTCAACTTGTTTGATTTTTCTCTTCAACGATTGGTTTAGAGTTCTAAGTGAATCGGTGTCCAACAAATATCTGTCAAACTGCTCTTTTAGTTTCCTGTTACGAGCCACAGATTTTTGTAGGGACAGTCTGCTTTTTGCACACTTTGAACAATCAGTTCTCAACTTCTTATGTGACGGTACAGATGGAACAGGGGTACAATCGCCACTGTCCAGTTTAGGCTCACATTTAGCTTCGGGTGTACTTAATACACTCGGGCCAGCCTCAGCCTGGTCCTTCTCAAAACAAAGTTTAAAATCCATATTCAATAACTTCTTAATATTTTTCCCCTGACGCTTAATGTTACCAGATTTCTTTTTAGTAATTTCATGCACAAGCCTGTAAACAGCACGGGACAGACCGCTACGATTGATGACATTATTTTCTCCAACAAGTTGATTTTTTTCAGCTATATTAGTCAGTGTATTAACAACTGAGTTTATATCATGTGTCTTACGGTGCAGGAAAAAAACAAGTCCCTTGGGTATACTATGCTTAGTTGAACCTTTAAGTTCATAGGTGTCCTCAGTGTATATTTCCCCAAATGTGTCGACAAATCGCCAGAAATCTGCAGCAGAAGATACAGGAGAGTCATCCATGGTAATATGCCTGAAAGAACAAAAAAAAAGCAAGATGAGCCCTGGGTCAAAGCTGAAAAATAAAATATAAATAAACATTATGATTAATCCTGTTTACCAGCACTAAATTATTAATATGATCAGTTCTTCAAGAAATTAATGAAAAACCCAATGCAAATGAGTGTTACTGTACATTCTGGAATGCATTTTTAAGGTAAAAACTAAAGATAAAAAAACTGCTCAACCTCATCAAAACCTGATCCTATTCAGCATGAAACAAAATCAACAACATTTAAAACGTAATATAATTAAATATTACAGGTATATTATTCGTGGTTATTTCTAAAAAATAAAAAGTTGGATACCCGGTTGTGGAAAAACTTACGTAAAATCTTACGTGAAACTTGACGTAAAATCACGAACAGCACGTCCTCAAAAGACTGCAGCGTTGCTGATGCTGTAAAGCACATCAAATAGATTTATAGGTTTATATTTGTCATATGCAGGTCAACACAAGGTCAGCAATGAAATGCTCAGGAGGACGAGAAGAACCGTGTCGACTCGCCACAACAACAACACAAAAACAAGGCGCCAAAAGTGAAAAAGAAATACTGTACATCCACCTTACTGTTAGCAGAACAAATCTCAATGTATTTAAAGAGTAGAACCTGTAGAAGGTGGTTAACAAGCGTTTAGATATGCTACGTGAGGAGCAGGGGTTGACAACTGGGGTTGAAACTCACCTTGTTTTGTTTTTCCTTCCTGAAGCTTCCTGAAAACTTGGTAGAGTCCGGAGAGAAGAAACGTTAAAAATGAAGGAAATTTCCACACCCGGTTTTACGCGGGAGTTTCCGATTTCCTCCGTTTTCTACTTTCAGCCTGTCGCACACCTACAGTCCGGTTCATATAGGCATGTTGTTATTTTTGTATGAAATGAAAAGTAAGACTTTTTTTATATTTTTTAATTAGATTGCAGTCATGGATAGAGTTGCCGCTTCCGAGGTAACCCAAACGCACTGACCCGGAACCGGAAGCATGAACCTAAAACGTAAACACAGCTGAAAGCTGCGATCGTTTCTGAAAGATGGTGTACGTGTCCAACGGTGAGTGGATTGTAATATTTTTACAAGTGTTTTATTAACATTGGAGTGAACATGTTTAGTTATGACAAAATATGTGTAAAACATTTGGAAACGTATCAAAACATGGATATGTAACTGTTAAAGTGAATCACTCCAAACTAGCCGATTAGCTTGTTAGCTTAGCCTGTTTGAAAATAATATTAGACAGTAACTTGTTTCCTTAAAATGCTTATAGCTACAGCTCATCTTTTTTTTTTAAAAATCGAATTAGTGAATAATTTGTCTCCCCAAAGATGTCTGGGTAAAGTGTTTTTATCGTTTAATCATTTGTTAGATTGTATAAATTACGATCACCTTAAGAGCAAAGTTATCGCGTGAATTGCTAATAAGCTGTTTCAGAAGTAGTGCTGACACAACTGAGTTGATTTTGACCACCGCTAATTTCTGCTGTTCCACTCTTAACCCTGTTTGTCTCACAGGTCAGGTCCTGGACAGCAGGGCCCAGTCCCCATGGAGCCTGTCTTTCCTGGTTGATCTTTTTTGGGATGCAGTGGAGTTTATTGGTCTCTTGTGAGTGTAACAGCTAACCATTAAACATCTGCTATTAGAGACATGTTTGTTTGCTGAAGCGAAGGTTCACAGTTTATATATGTATGAATTATTGTTCACTTTTTATGTACAAGTTTTTATTTTATTTTTTTAAGTTCTGACTTCACTGAGCGATATCTAAACTGTTTTGTTGCTAAAATGTTGTTTATAAGTAATCATAGCTGCCAGCCACATTCAGGCCGCTGTTTGGGTTCATTTAATTTACTATAGGCATCTTAACTTAAAATGGATAAAAACACCATTTTGTCTGTATTCTGTTGTGAAATGTTTCGTTTTCTCAATATGACATTGTGTAACTTGACCTTATTTGTGTGTGTTTTTCCCAGTTTTAAGACAATAATTCATCCTGACCTGACAAACAAGAGAAACAGTGCCATGTCAGGCTTCAGTGATAGCAGAGGGTAAGTCCCAGAAGTTCACTCATTTCTGTCATATTCAAACTGAGCACATGCTTTACACGTTGCATTTGCATGCCTGCCACATTTCATGGTGGCAGTGAGAGGCACCTGTACAAATTTGCGAGTGTCAGTGATGCAAAACAGTCTTTTCTACTCGCTGAGCGTGACTGGTCTTCATGTGTGTAGACCTGATTTCAAGACCGGTTACATATATACATGAAGACCAGTCACAAGAATCTGCCTCGAGCTGCCTCCTCATCTTGATTTTATACACTTACCAGTTCAGCCGAGTTCACAGACTCAGAAGTGTCTTTGGAGCCAGCTGCATGTTGCAGCCTCACCCAGAGCTGGGTGCTCTGCTAACCCAAACATATGATTCATGGGCAGAGTTAACATTATCCACAGTATAGCTGTTTACTATAGCCATAGTAATCAAAACATCTATAACCTTTGACCAAAAATTCCCTGACAACCCCCCACCACAAGCACACACACACTCCCTCAATCAATATTTAATCTGATAAGCAAAGATTTTCAACCTAATAAATTATGGTTGATTGCTGAATCAGTTAATGAGCATACCTGAACTTTAACAACAAAATGTTTATCCACCATTTTCCAAGCGTGTTACTGACTTTTTGTTACAAACTCACTTTGCATTACTGTAACTTTGTGATAATTTGTGCTATTAGCACTATTCCAACACTTTATGAAAGCTGAGAAATTGTGCCTTACATAATAACAATATAGGCTTAATTTCCTAGGCGGCAGTGGTGGCACAGAGGTTAGAGAAGGCGAGCCTGTGATGGGAAGGTCACCTGTTCAAACACCCTCCACTCTGGGCCCTGAGCAAGGCCTTTAACCCCCACAGTCTGCTGCTCCATGTGCCCTAGATGGCAGCTCTCTGCTCCACACTGTAGTAGCTGTGGTAGCTCGATGGTCTGTGGTTGCGTCAGGAAGTGCATCCGGTGTAAAAACAATTGCCAGGTCTTTGTGCGAGCGAGTTCCCTGTGGTGACCTCTGAAGAAGGGAGCAGCCAAAATAAATAAAAAATAGGCTTATTACAGTAACCTCCATCCTGTAAAATACTCCCTCTATATTCCTCCTCCCACACAGACACAGTATGTACAGGTGAGCCCAGCCAGCATTTGTCAAATGTGGGACATTTGGATGTCTCGCTCCTCCTTATGCAGGAAGTGGGACAGAGCGGCAAAATCCAGCACTAACCCGCCCAAATCAGGACAGTTGGCAGGTCTGCATCTGCTGTAGCTGCCATATGCAAGAACTCTTATTTCATTTAGGTATTTACATTAGGGCGCACGTCAGTTCTCAAAGTCAATGTCATGTCATCAGTCACGTGAAGTATAACCGCCATTTTTGGTTAGAAGGAAAATACAGTGGTGTTGTGGAAAACTGCTGGACAAGTGGAGTAGATTATTTAGTTTTTATCATTTACTAGTACATTTACTTTAGACTTGTTTTCTAATAATTTACAGCTGTAAAGCTTTTCATGAACTATTAATATTCAATATATTCAGCATCCTGCTGTTTATAAGATAATTTATTAAATTAAAATGTTAATTATAACTATAAATGGCTTTCAAGAATCTAAGAACATACAAAAATATCTAGTACAACTATATAGAATCCTCTTGCCCCCATCCGTTTACAGCACAATGTATTTGTTTTTGTATTTTTCATGTTTATGTTCACTCAAAGCATTGGAGAAGTACAGATCTCTAGATAGTTATTGCATAAATACTTGAAGTAACAAAAAAATACTGTTGATTAAAATGTGCCAGACATTTTGTGTGCGTGCTACGTGGTGAACAAAGCATGACTTCAGCAGCTTTACATGTTTCTCTTCAGTTTTGCACACAAAACATTTACCGGTAATATTTTCAGTTTGGATGTTTCTTTTCGTTAAGACGTGCACTCGTTCACGCAGCAGCGTCTCACTATGTTGTGAACTTTTCCCCAGGCCACTGTCAGCCTCCTTCTGCAGTATGTTCACGTGACCACATGCCTGGATGTCCCAACTTCAAGAATAGTGTGATATTTGTCTCAATAATAAACTCCTAGTACAAACCATTTAAAACTTTACTAACTTTATGAACTAAGAGCTTTAGACAAGAATTAATTTAGATTAACTTACTCAGTTAACACTCCTCTTGTTCATACCACAATTAATTTTCTTCCTCCTCTCACCCTGTTTGCTTGTTGTGCATGTGTAGCCCTCCAGGCCCCCCTGGTGGTAGAAGGCGGATGGGAAGAATAACTCATGGTGCAGGTCCCAGCCCTCCACCAATGGGTGGTGGTGGATGAGGAAGGTATGGAAAAATGTTTTCCCATTAAAGGTGCTATGTGTAACTTTCTGTAGAGTGCAGAACTTAGAAAAATTTTCAACAGGCAAAGCATTCTGATCCCTCCCCCTCAGAGCCATATATGGCTCTGAGGGGGAGGCTCTGCTGAAATTCAAATTCAAGCTCTGTTTTTATTGGCTGATTCAAATTCAAGCTCTGTTTTTATTGGCTGATTCAAATTCAAGCTCTGTTTTTATTGGCTGGTTACAAACTCTGTTTTTATTGGCTGGTTAAGGACGGGTCACTCTGTGTTTTTAGTGTTTTTATAAATGCTGATAGAGAAGCAAGGGGACTATAGTTTTTTTCAGAGATTACTTTGTCTAACATCAGTCTGTCAGTAGATAGTGACAGAGTGAAGAAATATGTTAAAAATATATTGTTAGAAAAGTTACAGACTGCATTACAAAGTTACATAGTGCAGCTTTAACAGTAATTCATACTTTAACTTGTAGAACCAGTGACTTTGGTTTATTTGATTGTTCTTTTCCTACACTGCATTTCTTTGAATTTTAAAAGTCAGTGTAGAAAATTGTAGATTTTAGTTCAGTAAAATACAGTTCCAGAAATGGGTATTTCACAATATAAAAATATTATTACAGTATCTCCCTCTTTTTTTTCCAGGTAAATGCCTACACTAGCTGTGTAGGCGCTGGGTTTTGCAGAGCCTGTTTCCTGAGAACGTCTGTTAAAGCCCCTCATCATCAGCTGCCACTGTTACAAACAGTTTTTTGAGGCCGTTCTGGGAATACCTACACATAGGGGCCAGAATGGTTGATACAGCAGCTGTCGGCATCCCCCCTGTACCCCTCTTTATTTTTGCTTCTGCCTTTGCACTGAGTGATTTCAGACTCGTAGAAATATCTTCCAACATTCTGGTTTGAGTCTTAGCTCCTTGGAGTCTTGATTTGTATCATTCAGTTTAAATAAAACTATTACATTTAATTTGTCTTTTTACTGTCGTGTGAATATATTTTAGCTTTGCTGTATATGGAGAAGGAAAATACAAATTACCGGTAAGAGTTAGTTTGTTTCTACTCAGTTATAATCATTATTCAATATGTTAAATCAAGTGTAAAATGTTGGGAAAATGATGTACCGGTAGTCCACAATTTAACACATTTTATTTTTTTCTTATTAAATAAAAAGTTGTTTATCCAAGTGATCCTGGCTTGTTGTTTGCAGTTTTACTCTCAAACATGAAAACATGAGAAAATTACAGAAGTATTTACACAACATTAACAATAAAGCTGCCTCTCTTAGAGACTTGACAAGTAACACACGGACTCCGTCTTGGTTATGAACAACTACAAAATGCTTCTCAACGCTGTTTTATATACAATTTAAAATTTATCAGAATTTTATATTGACTTCACAACACCACCAGGTGAGTTTCAGCATCCGTCAGGGGACAGAAAGGGGTTTCACCAGACAAAAGCTGCTCTTTCTCGGAGCATCCTGACACCGAAACGCTGCCACTCCCTCTGATGGATCCACATCTCCTGCGTTGTGTCCAGACAAGCCAGCACTGCTCCCCCTTTCCAGGATATCAGCCTGGGGTCCATGTCCTTCAGCACACAACAAAACACATCAATCAGTTTACCGTAGAGTGTTTATGCATCACTGCACATATTGAATAAATGTGTGTCTAAAGTTCTTGACCCCTTCCAATATTTCTGCACTAATATGACTTACAATTTATTAAACAAATGTTTTAAAGAAGTATTTTTTTTCACAACATTAGAAAATGCATAAGATATGAATCAATCTTTTAAAAGTTTGAAACTGTATGGTCCAGTGTCGATGAGATGGCAAATAAACGTTTTATTTAAAGATTAGAGATCCATCAAAAGTTTGAAATGAATACGTAATGACATAATGCAAAGTTGTTTCTTCTGATGATTCCAGAAAATAATAAAGATTAAACCAACTAGAGAAATACTAAAAATATTGGGCTGAGTGAGTAAAACTACAAACTGTTCCAGCCCGTTTGTAAAACGTCACGCTGATAGATTCATGCCTCAGATCTTCTAGGCCAAATTTGGGCCTGGAGAAAAAGTTAACGGAACAAAAAAAAGTGTGTGAAGACGACTATCAGTTAAATCACTATTCACTTTATTAGAAGGTCATACTGAAAGCTGAAGTTCAAATATGTCTGGTACACATGCAACACTGGAACATCCTCAATAAACTCACTTGAAGTCAAACATTCGGAACAACATTCAAATGTTCTACAACTTCACAAACGCCCACATATTTTCAATAAGTTTTATGCAGCACTTACCGGTAATACAAAACCAACTAATTTAAAAACAAAGCCTATCCTATCATTCTACTCTCAGCTTCAGCCGAGAACAGACACGCCCCCCTCCCTCTCCGCTTTGCTGCTCTTTCTGTGAAACTGCTTCTGAGCCTCTCTTGCGTTTCTTCCGAACAAAAAACTATGGACTTATTTGGCCAGTTGGTCCCTCTACACAATTTGAAAACATTTCTTCATAGAGAAGACAGGCTTTAGGCGAGCCGATTGCCATGTTGGCATGCACACAGCTGGATATCTCATCAACTTGAAGACTTGATGACATGTCTATCTCGGCTGTCATCTGTGGATCTAAAGGACGCATATTTAATTAGATTTATGATAACTGGTTCCTGCTTTTTGGATTCAGCTGGTTGATGGTTTTATCTACAATTAAAAAGGGATGCACCGATACCAGTATCGGGTATCGGTCCGATACCATGTGCGTTTACTCGTACTCATAAAAGGGCTCCGATACTACAGGACCCGATACCGGTTTCATTTCATTTCATTGACTATGTAAGAGTTCAAATGTAAAACGTTTTATTTTTTTGTACAAGTTTGGACATACTTTGGACACACGCAATATCGCGTGGACATCGGGGGCAGTTCCCTTGGATTGGCAGACTGGGGTGGTGGTTCCCCTATTCAAAAAGGGGGACCGTAGGGTGTGTTCCAACTATAGAGGGATCACACTCTTAAGCCTCCCTGGTAAGGTCTATTCAGGGGTTCTGGAGAGGAGGGTCCGTCGGATAGTCGAACCTCGGATTCAGGAGGAGCAGTGTGGTTTTCGTCCTGGTCGTGGAACACTAGACCAGCTCTACACCCTCAACAGGGTCCTGGAGGGTGCGTGGGAGTTTGCCCAACCAGTTTACATGTGCTTTGTAGACTTGGAAAAGGCATTCGACCGCGTCCCTCGGGGGGTTCTGTGGCGGGTACTCCGGGAGTATGGGGTACCAGGCCCATTGATATGGGCTGTTAGGTCCCTGTACGACCGGTGTCAGAGCTTGGTCCGCATTGCCGGCAGTAAGTCAGGCTCGTTTCCGGTGAGAGTTGGACTCCGCCAAGGTTGCCCTTTGTCACCGATTCTGTTTATAACTTTTATGGACAGAATTTCTAGGCGCAGCCAAGGTGTTGAGAGGATCCGTTTTGGTGGCCTTAGAATCGCTTCTCTGTTTTTTGCAGATGATGTGGTCCTATTGGCTTCATCAGCTCGTGATCTACAGCTTTCACTGGAGCGGTTTGCAGCTGAATGCGATGCGGCCGGGATGAGGATCAGTTCCTCCAAATCCGAGGCCATGGTCTTGAGCCGGAAAAGGGTAGCGTGCCCTCTCCGGGTCGGGGAGGAGGTCCTGCCCCAAGTGGAGGAGTTTAAGTATCTCGGGATCTTGTTCACGAATGAGGGAAAACTGGAGCGTGAGATCGATAGGCGGATAGGTGCAGCGTCCGCAGTGAAGCGGGCGCTGTACCGGTCTGTCGTGGTGAAGAGAGAGCTGAGTCAAAAGGCAAAGCTCTCAATTTACCGATCGATCTACGTTCCCACCCTCATCTATGGTCATGAGCTTTGGGTTATGACCGAAAGAACAAGATCTCGGATACAAGCGGCTGAAATGAGTTTTCTCCGCAGGGTGGCTGGACTCTCCCTTAGAGATAGGGTGAGAAGCTCAGTCATCCGGGAGGGACTCGGAGTAGAGCCGCTGCTTCTCCACATCGAGAGGAGCCAGTTGAGGTGGCTCGGGCATCTGGTTAGGATGCCTCCTGGACGCCTCCCTGGTGAGGTGTTCCGGGCATGTCCCACCGGGAGGAGACCCAGAGGAAGACCCAGGACACGCTGGAGGGACTATGTTTCTCGGCTGGCCTGGGAACGCCTTGGGATTCCCCCAGAGGAGCTGCTCCAAGTGGCTGGGGAGAGGGAAGTCTGGGCCTCCCTACTTAGGCTGCTACCCCCGCGACCCGACCCCGGATAAGCGGAAGAAAATGGATGGATGGATGGATGGACATACTTTACAGATTACCAATAGTAATGTACTTTGTTTATTTATGTTTGAAGTGTCTAATGAAAATAAACAGTTTAAGTTAATTGGAATGATTTAAAAAAAATATTAATTAGTACTTGTATCGGTACTTGGTATCGGCAAGTACTTTAATGTAAGTACTTGTACTTGTACTCGGTTTTCAAAAATCTGGTATCGGTGCATCCCTACAATTAAGGAAGTGGTCTGCAGCAAATTTGAGACCCGATCACGCTGCTTGCCTTCGTGATGGCTTGGTTCTTGCATGTGTACCCAGACTCAGTTGCCTTGGGCAGAATAGATCAGATCTTGGGGATTTTTACACAGGTACGTTGACGTTCCATCGGTGTGTGGCCACATAATTCTGGACATTTTCAGAATCTTTTGGACCAACACAGACTCAAGGCAGATGTCATTATATTCTGCCTGTATTCAAAACAACTGTGTGTTTATCTAATCTGGCTCCCCGGCTGGCCCTCAAGGCCACCTTATCTGAATTCACCTGGAGGACATGTAATCTGACGCTCACCCCCCGCCCATTGGAGAACTCCACCGTCAACCAGAGTGAACCAGCTGAATAAACATTCTGTCATCATTTCAGGACTCTTGGATTCTCATTAACGTTGACCTTGGCCATTCCCCAACATCCTTGAGAATGTTTACGGATCTCATCGGAGGGAGCTGTTGATCATTCCATCCTTATCAGAACTCTACAGTGACCTCGAGAGTATCTATGAACATTGCTCATTGTTCTCGGTGTCTCCACCCCCCCTGCAGAAAGTCTACGTAACTATGTGCTTATTTGTGCGAGGTGTTTTTTTAATATTAGAATTTTTTTCTCAAGCATGAAGAAAGATTTTAATAGGAATTTTTTCGCCTCCATTTCCTGATGTGTCCAATTTCATTACTTTTAGTCTGTCTAAGCAGATCTCACTTGTAAATGAGTCTTCGAGGCTCAATGTGACTGTCTAAATAAAGGTTGAATGAATGATGGATACAACAACTCCTGCGTTACCTTAGGTCGTGTGATAACTTCCACATTATCAACCAGCCTTCTGAAGGAGGGCGGCATCTTGTTGATGATGCGATGAAGCAGAAATTCCTGAGCACCGTGAAACATCAGGCCCCCTCCTACAACCAGGATGGAGCTGTACATCTTCCGTTTGGTCTCATCTGATCCTGTTGGGGGGGAAACAAAACACTTTCTCTTTGATTTCTGTTTAGAGAACTGCCCCTGAGGACTTGTATTGGAACTAGTTTCTTGTAGAATATTGTTTTTTGTTTCACTGCACCATTCACTTCCTTACCACAGCAGTCAATGCTATGCAGGATTGCTTTGTCCAGTCCCAGCGCTTTGCTTTCAAACTGGCTAATGATGGCGGTTTTCCTGGAGGAGTAGGTCGAGAGAGGCTCTTCCACTTCTCCTGCCTCCATCAGACTCTCCCCCTGGGCAGGCCCTAGTTCCACGTCACCATGCATCATTCCACCTCCTGCAATGGTACCAGCAACACTCCCGCAGCCCCTGGGCATATCGGACATCTCCCCCATCCTTCCCTGACAGCTCACCTCGCCCTCCAAACATCCACCTGGTCTGGAAACAGCCTTCCGGTCTGCAGCAGATTTGGAGGACTGTTGGAGAAAATTACATAAATAACCAACAATCTATGATATAAATAAATTAAATTTCATTCAGTGGGCGGATATATTTTTCTTACCTGATCCTGTTTGTTCTGTGTGGCCAGCAGGTAATGTTCATTGTGAGGATCTTCTGCGTCACCTTGGGAACGTTGCTGAAGTGATGTCATCTTCTGACCAACAATGCCAAATGTGGCCGAGTAGAAAAGACCCATGGGTGCCTTCAGAGGAGACAGACAAGCCATAAAACATGATGAAAACACACAGTGTCGTGAATAAAGCTTATTTTGGAACATAGACATTTAAAGATGAAATAACATAAAAATCATTACAGAACTATTTATTTTATTATAGTTTATAAAAGACACCTGTAGTTTTTCATCCCCAAGTCGAATCTGGTACAGAAGAGCTGGGGCTTCTGGGAAACGAGTCTGAAATTCATGATCTTGTAATCCAGATATGTCCTGTTGAAAACAAATGCATGAATGATTTAAAAGCTAAAACTCTGAAATCAGTAGCTGTAAGCAGCTCCAGAGGACTACTAACCACCACTTTGAAAGTAAAGTTAAAACGTTTCAGACTGCCTCCACCAGCCAACACACACCTGATCTAGATGGCAGAAGGTCTCTTTCAGATGCTGCAAGAGCTGACAGTCGAGTCTGCTGGTCAACTGACAGTCTCTGTACGGAAAACCGGCTCTCTGCAGCAACCAGAAGAAAGTTCTGGTCACATCTGAACCTCCGTAAGCCAAACACAACCTGCGGAGCCAAAAACAGACAGAACGCATCATACATGTGCAAAACGTAAGACCTTAACAAGAATTGTTTTTAAAACTTTGTTGTTAGGAATGCTGTTTCTTCTTTTCCAGTGCGAGCAGCAGTAATGGTAGGAAGTTTGATTCTTTTTACAGAATTGAGTTAAAATAATTCACTCACCAAAAAGAACTGTTTTTGAGACATTTGATCAATTTGAGTCACATGCGCACACACAAGCTCTGCTTCGAACCCTACTGATTCATGCTAATGCCACTGATTTGAAACTGGAAAATTTTACCATTTTATTGTGAAGAATGAAATATTTCAGACAATCACTACTTTGGGATTGTAACAACAGGTGGCAAAGGTGGGAGTGGGGGGAGCAGTTGGAAAAAATAAAAACTCACTGCTTTTCTCACAGGGTTAATGCAGCAATTAGCTTGATATATTATAGCTATGGCTAGCTGAATCAGTGAGGGAATAGGTATTTAGAAGATAATTCCTGATCAGCGATTCAGTAAAATGACTCTTTGTTCTGGACTCACAAATCACTAGCGAGCTGTGCCTACCGTGAGTTCCGCTGGGACACTCCATCCTCTACACAGCAGATGCTGGTCTTCTGGTCACCTACATCCACTACACAAGCACTGCTTAACCCACTGCCAAATGTAGCACACACAGACTCCTGGTGCACAATAATTGCTGCACACACATACACAGAAGATAGAAAGTCACTTGACACTAAGCAAAGTAGATTGTAAGCCACCAAAGCCTGCTGAACAGGCTAAGATATGGTAATATAATAAGTGTATATATACTGTAATATATATATATATATATATATATATATATATATATATATATATTGTCAAAATATGTAGGACTTTTGGGTTGAAAACAGACTTATACTGCTACAAAGATCTTTACAACACATATACACACACATGGTAAGTTGCCTTTGGCACAGGCTCAGAGCAGGGTGTAATAACACACCGTCAGTAACCCTAGATTAGTTTAATTTATATGGCATTTTAAACTCATAAGCAGAAAAACATGATGTATGTTTTTTACTTTTTATATGCTTTGTCTGTATTTTGGTAAACCATTGTTGTGTGTTCAGTTAACCCTGTGCTATAGGAGATAAGATTGGGTCAGGCCTGGGCGGAGGAGCCAAGGCCTCTGAAAGGCAGCAGGTCTCTCCCTGAGAAAATATAGGGCAAAGGAGATAACATTTGTTGCAGAGAGCTTAGGCTTCTCATCAAGAAGAAAGAAAATAGTTCTTAAAGTATTTAAAAAGTAGTGAATCTATCATCTCACACCAATAACAGAACAGAACATGTAAAACTCTACATGTTCTGCAGAAAGTTTGACTTGCAGAGATGCAATGAGAGTTTGGTTACAGAGAAAGACCTTTAAACTAGTTAGTTTTGGTGTTCTGACAGAGGCAGAGCATGGAGCAGGCACGTACGCGCACACACACGCACGCACACGTGCACGTGCGCACACACACACACTCGGGTCTGTTCAGAGTGAGGGCTGTGCACTTTCACACAGCTACAGAAAAGAGTCATTTGGGAAGGTAGTTTTTGTTTTTTGCTTCAAGGACTGTTTAAATGTAACAAAATTTATTTTAACAAAATAATAAGAATAAGAATATTAAAGGATCCATACTAAAACATTCAGAAGCAAAGCGTTATTGCAGACAGCTGAGGCTTCTTATCAGGATATGAGCTTGCACACAGAGAAAACACACAAGGAGTTATAATAAATAATAACACATACGCTCTTGAGCAGGTCTGCTTGGGAGCAGAAGAAATA